>ML247482.1:74793-106423 GCA_005239495.1 Nicotiana undulata | reverse complement strand
TCGTACAAAACATCAGATAATATCAAACAAACAGTTAGAACATGCTCGTGGGTCCTACGGCTAGCCAACATACAATATAGATGCCGCGTAGGGACTCTAGTCACGTGGTACGTACACAGCCCCCTCAACAAGCACAATTAGCAACAAAGAGCCTAGGGGACATTTCCCCCTTACAAAGTTTGGAAAGGAGACTCACCTGGACAAGTGCTCCTCCGGCCAACGGACCAATCAACACGACGCACGAATCCTCCGAATCACCCTCGATGGCTCGCAACTAGCCAAAAGCACATAATTATATCAATTTAGGAAGATTCGAGGAGGATTTATCAAATATTTCCTTAAAAACGTATTCTTGACGTACTTTGGAAATTCAACTCCGAGCCTCGGCGTCCGGAAAATTATAATTCTTGAAGAAACGCGCTATACGTCGCCTAAGGATCAAGATTAACTCAATTAATCATCCTACAATGGCCCTAAAATCAGAATTCCCATTTTCCTCAAAACCCTCTATTCTCCCCAACAATTTCTTATGAATTTCTATGAATTTGGAGGTGGAAATTCCCAAAGAATTGAAGAAATTAACATGCGGAGGGTTACGAAATCACTTACCTGAATTAATAGGCCGAAACACTTCTCTGGAGCTCTTAAAGGTATCAACAATGGAGGAAAAATCGAGTTTTGGGATGAAAGATCACGAAAGGGGCTATTTATAGGTCTGTCAAGTCGTTTCCGCACCTGTGACCTTTGGATCGCAAGTGCGGACTCGCACCTGCGGGAAATTGGCCGCGCCTGCGATGGCCTGGGCCCTGGGGATGGGTCGCGCCTGCGGATCCTGGTCCGCTCCTGCGGAGCCGCGCCTGCGAGAAGAAGGCCGCCCCTGCGGCTGGAGCCACGCTGCGATGGGATGGCCGCTGGTGCGAGCCTCGCGCTTGCGGCTCATGGACCGCAGGTGTGGTCACACCAGTAAATTTCCTACCAACTATGCAATTGCTGGTTTTTGACCCCGATTGGGGTCCGGGGAACCCCTGGGCCCACCCGAGCCCTCGACAAATTATACCAACAAGTCCCAAATCACATGACGGACTTGCTCGAGCTCCCAGAACACTAAAAACATCATCCAAACTAGAAATCACTCTCCAAAACCCCTTAGTTTCAAACTTAGGATTTCAAGAAAATTCAAATGGCTCATCAATATGCCGAACGGGTCTATACTGCTCGGAATTCCATGATATCACGAGGTCCAATTCCAGGTTGAACTCCAAATCTTATGAAATCCTGAATTTCAATTTAGGTGCCGAAATACTCCCGGGTCATCAGAAACCCGAGGCGAACACACTCCCAAGTCCGAAATCATCATCCGGAGCTGCTGGAGCTGTCAGAACTCGATTCCGAGGTCGTTTGCTAAAAATACTACTCGGAACAAAAATTTGCCAAATAGGCTAGCCTTCAGGAACCAAGTGTTCCTGAACTGGCCAAATCACTTCTGAATCTCGAACTACCTGCCCACACAAGTCATAAGGCACGAGTAGCCGCTATGGAAAGAGTCATTCACGGGAACGGAGTCCCAACACACAAAACGACCGGCTGGGTCGTTACATAAGCCACGAGAAGACTCAAGGAAAGTCTGAGAGAATTCCCAGCTACGACATGGAACGATGTCTATAACAGGTATTGTACCAAGTTACGTATAGAAGAGGACACCATCGCCCAATCAAGGGCTCCAGATGCTCCGAACTAGAGAGGAGAACCGATACGACCCTTATATGGGACCTTCGGGATGAGAAAATCGTCCCAAGTTCGAAAATACTCGGTCAGAATATAGACCGTCAAGTAGAGATACATGCTCATCCTCATCAAGATCCAGAAAGGATCGGGATGAACGACACAGAGGTAACACAAGAATTGGAGACCACAACTTCAATGTAAGTACTTCTGAACTAATTACGGTACTAAAAAATATGGGCGATAAGGTTCGATGACCCAAAGAAATGAGGTCAAACCCATATAAAAGGAATCCAGAATTTTTGTGTGAATTCCATAACGACCATGGGCACAGAACGTCGGATTGAAGATTTTTGCAGGGTGAGGTAGAAAAATTGTTAAAACAAGATTACCTAACAGAATTATTTAGTGAAAGGTAAGCAAGCATATATGAAGAACATGCAGGAGCCCCCAAAACCACCATCTCCAAAATGAACAGTCAACGTGATACACAGAGGTGATGAAGTAAACAAAGTAATTTGCAAAAGAACCACAAAGTTCACAGTTACATATGGGAAACGGGTTCGTGAAGACTTGGAAATAGACGACATATCGTTCGACAACGCAGATATCAGCGGATTAATGCTTCCACACAATGAAGCACTGGTAATATCCTTACTTATACATGACACTAACGTAAAACGAGTGTTGATTGATCCAGGTAGCTCAGTTAACATTATCCTATCAAGAGTTGTGGAAGAAATGTTAATGGAGGATCAAGTAATCCCAAAAGCTCGAGCCTTATCTGGTTTTGTCAACTCTACTGTCATAACAAAAGGGGAAATTGAACTTAGTACTTATGCAGAGGGATTAATAAAAAATACTCGGTTCCAAGTCATTGATACTGACATGGCCTTCAACGTAATCATGCGAGGCCATGGATACATGACATGAAGGCAGTACCATCTACCTTGCATCAGGTAATTAAATTCCCTTCTGAATAGGGCATTTAATAGATTCAAGGCGATCAACAAACCTCAAGGAATATAAATTCCGTGGGACACTATGCCAATAAAGAAGAAGTGGAAAAATCAAAAGGTACGGAGAAAACTATTTCTCAAACAGGTATGGAAGAAATTATTGCCCAAATAGGTATGGAAGGAATTATTATTCAAACAAGAACAAATAGTCACGAGAAAGTGAATCAAGTCACCACGGGAGGTGTATCAAACCACGGAGACATGGATTCCAGACCTGATGTCATTCAAGATCCAAAAGAAGGCGAACACATCAAAACAACCACGGAAGAGCTCGAAGCTGTTCCACTGTTCGAACAAAAGCCTGAACAGAAAATTCACATACGCACGAGGCTAAGCCCCAGCCGAAGAGGTAAGTTAATTGATTATTTAAAAGCTAATGTAGATTGCTTTGCATGGTCCCATTCAGACATGACAGGTATCCCGCCAGAAGTGATGACTCATAAGCTAAATGAAGATACATCCTCCGTACCTGTCAAGCAAAAGAAAAGAAAGCAAGGACCATTCAAGAACCAAGTGATTGACGAAGAGGTACAAAAACTCTTGAAAATTATTTCAATACGCGAGGTAAAATACCCGAATTGGTTAGCTAATACTGTAGTGGTGCCTAAAAAGAATGGTAAATGGAGAGTATGTGTAGACTACAGAGATTTAAATAAAGCATGCCCCACAGATTCATTTCCATTACCACATATAGATCAAATTATTGATGCCACCGCAAGTCATTAATTGTTGAGATTTCTAGATGCGTATTCTGGTTATAATCAGAAAAAAATGGATCCCTCAGACGAGGAAAAAACTTTCTTAATTACAAACAGGGGGACTTACTGTTACAAAGTCATGGCTTTTGGCCTGAAAAATGCTGGAGCGACGTATCAAAGGATAGTGACCAAGATGTTCCAGGAACATCTGGGAAAGATGATGGAGGTTTACATCGATGACATGCTGGTGAAATCAACATACGCGGAAGATGTCATGACCCAAAATCCATTTAGGTCGTGATGGCGCCGGACACCACGGTCAGGTAAGCCAATCCTTAATTAGTGAATTATATTCCCGTTCTTAACATTTTTAAATCGTTACCTTTCATTTCATTGCATAACAAATGAATAAATACGATAGATGACAATCCAATTTAATAAATTAAATCCCAACACATCCCCAGAACCCGATGACACAGGTACATGAGCAATTTCTAAGAACTTTACAAAATACTACAAAGCTTGTCCGAAATACAAATGGACAAGGAAAATTAGAATAAAATGAATACAATAAGAGGGAGACTCTGTCAGCTGCGGATTGCCTCCGGATGATGCAGCTCGCCTAAGTCTCCAAACCAACCATGTCGCTATGAAAGTACTTGTACAATAAAAATGCACAACAAGTGTAGCATGAATACGAAAACAATGTGTACTCAGTAAGTATCCCGCCTAACCTCAGAGAGGTAGTGACGAGAGGTTGAATTAGACACTTGCTATAAGTAAATTAAATATAATCAAGTGAGGTGCTAATCATGAATGCCATAGGCAATTAAATAATAATCAGGGATAAGAAATATCAACTTCTTTCACATTTTACATATCAATTCTTCTTCTTTTAATTGGCAATTCAAAACTCCTTAGGCTGATAAACAAATATAAATCACAGGAAATACGTAGCATTTATCATGCGCAAATAAGATGTCGAGGGTCGAACGGCGCGGACCAACAATAATAAACTATGCACTGCCGAGGGTCGAACGGCTCGAACCATAGATGCATCTATTTTCCCATAATAATCCGCATTTTTACCTGCTCGCGGTCAACATAATATTAATAAGGCTAACCTGCTCGCGAATCATACCTGCGACTCAGGTGCTCATAGGTACACATATTCACATAATAATCCGCATTTTTATCAAGAAAACGGCTTCTCAAGAAAATGATAAAATTCTCTTTAGGTGAACATGAAGATAGTATTTAAATCATTCCCCAAATTCATTTTCCAAGTTTGATAAGGTTTAAATATCACTGATTCATCCGGAACATAATTATGCAAGGAAGGATCCATTCTCTTCTCAAATGATTAAGGAAAATAAGTTCTGACCTTTTTAAATATTCAATTACTAACTCGATAATATCACCAAGCTAATATCATCGATAAAAGCACAAGTACAACAAGTAAGGCATNCCCCCCCCCCCCCCCCAATTAATAGCACGTATTCATTTAGTTCACCTATAGGGACAATTCCCCCTCACAAAGTTAGAAAGGAGACTTACCTCGCTTAGAAATTCCATAACCGGCTTCCAAGCCCTTCCGACGATTCCAATTGATGCACAACACCCCCAAACTATCCAAATAACGGTAAACCAATGAAAAATATACTCTAATATTCATAACAAATTCAAATTATATAATTTCCCAACTCTGCTAAATGAATTGACCATGATGCCCTCGGGCCAATGTGCCCGGATTCCAAAATTTCTCGAAGATAAACTCTACCCATAGCTTTACTAGTTCAAATATACAATTTACTCAACTATTTATGCTCAATTCGTGGCTAAAATCCAAATTACTAAATTTCTATGTTTTCTTCAAAATTCCCAATTTCCCCACAATTTTCATGTCTAATTCCATGTATAAACCTTGTATTTAACTTAAAACGTGAAGAAATAACTTACCTTGTGATCCTTGATGAAAATCCCCTCTTGAAGCTCCTCAAAATCGCCCACACCAAATAAAATTTGGGGAAGAAATGAAATTTTCCCGTTTAAAATAGAACACTGCCCAGGTAAACCTTCTGTGCGATCACACTCCTACAACCGCGATCGCATAAGCCAAATCTCAGAGGCCTCAAAAAATACCCTATGCGATCGCAAACATTACACCGCGATCGCATAAGCCAAATTATCCCACAGCCTCCTTAATGCACTGTGTGATCGCATACTCATCCTTGGATTTTTGCTGACTTCCACAATATATGCCAAAATGCTCCCAGGTTATCCAAAACCCGATCCGGACATACGCCCAAGTCCGAAATCATCATACAAACCTGCTGGAACCTTCAAATCCTGATTCTGTGGTCGTTTACTCCAAATTCCAATCTTAGTCGATTCTCCCAACTTAAGGCTTCTGAATGAGAATTTTCCTTTCAATTTGATTCTGAACGTCCCGAATTTCAACTCCGACCATACGTACAAGTCATAATACCTGAAATGAAGCTATTCATGACTTCCAACCACTGAACGACGCGCTAGAGCTCAAAATGACAGATCGGGTCATTACAGAAGATCATTTCCAGCACCTTTCAGTTACCTTTGAAATTTTACGCAGGTATAATATGAAACTGAATCTGGAAACATGCGTCTTTGGCATAGAATCAGGTAAGTTTTTGGGTTTCATTGTGCCAAATAGAGTAATAGAAGTAAATCCTGCTCAAATTAAAGTTATAGAGGAAATACCCAACATACTTACGAACAAAAAGGAAGTTCAAAGACTAACAAGAAGAATTGCAGCCTTAGGAAGATTTATATCCAGGTCTTTGGAGAAGAGTTTTAAATTCTTTTTAGTTCTTAAAAACCAGAATCATTTCGAATGGACTGAGGAATGTCAACAGGCTCTCACAGATCTAAAGGCTTATCTATCAAAACCCCCATTGCTATCAAAGCCAAAGGAAGGAGAAAGGTTGTATACCTATCTTGCCATTGCAGAAATTGCCGTAAGTGCAGTACTGGTAAGGGAAGACAAAGGTAAACAATCTCCAATTTATTATGTAAGCAAGACTTTATTAGATGCTGAAACTAGATACCCACATCTAGAAAAAATAGCCTTAGCTCTAATCATGGCAGCTAGAAAGTTAAGACCATCTTTTCAATGTCATACAATCACTGTTGTGACCTCATATCCCTTGAGAAATATTCTGCATAAACATGAATTATCGGGAATGTTAGTTAAATGGGCTATAGAATTAAGTGAGCATGACAAAATATATCAGCCTAGGACTGCAACAAAGTCTCAAATTCTAGCTGAATTCGTTGCTGATTTTAATAATAGCATTGTCTCTCAAGTGGAAAAAGAGTTACAACTCTTTAACGGGGCTAATCCGGGTATATGGACCCTATTTACTGACGGCTCTTCTAATGTAAAAGGAGCCGACCTAGGCATAGTCTTAATATCACCTACGGGTGAAAAGACACGACAAACTATTAAATGTTATCCCATAACTAACAATGAAGCAGAGTACGAAGCTGTCATTGCAGGGCTTGAACTGGCATGAGAACTCTCAATCAAGCAGATCGTGATCAAAAGTGATTCTCAACTGGTAGTAAACAAAATGTAGGGGAATTATATTGCTAGGGAGACTCGGATGCAACAATATCTGGGTAAGGCACGTGATCTTGTAAGGCAATTCAAATCATGGAAGGTTATACAAATACCTAGAGAGGAAAATGCAAAAGCGGATGCATTAGCTAACCTCGCAACAGTTACAGAAGTGACAAATAAAGACAATGTGATTGTCGTTCACTTGTTTCATTCAACAATTGACCAGGACAAAAATAATGTAACATTTAACAATTTAAAATGGAATTGGAGAAACGAAATTTTAATTTTTTTGCAGAATGGCACCGTACCTGAAGACAAAAAAGCGGCTCAAGCACTTGGCTGAAAAGCTGCGCGGTACTGCCTCATTCACAATTCTTTATATCGTAAAATGTTCGGAGGTCCCTTAGCAAAATGCCTCGAATCCAATCAAACGGAGTTCGTGATGAGGGAAGTCCACGAAGGACACTGTGGAAATCATGCAGGGGCAAGATCCTTAGTTAAAACCCTAATCAGAGCGGGGTACTATTGGCCTAAGATGGAAGAAGAGGCTGAGAGCTTCGTAGCTAAATGCGACAAATGCCAACGATTTGCTAACAACATGCATCGACCAACATAGCTATTGCACCCAGTGATATCACCATGGCATTCATGAAATGGGGCATGGACATAGTGGGACCCCTTCCCCCAGCTAAAGGAAAGGTACAGTTCTTATTCGTATTAACTGACTATTTCACAAAGTGGGTGGAGGCAGAATCTTTTAAACAGGTGCGTGAAAAAGAAGTGAAAAGCTTCATATGGTGAAACATAATATGCCGCTTTGGAATACCGAAGGAGATCGTATGTTATAATGGTCCGCAATTCATAGGCTCTCAAATCACGGAATTCTTAGATAGTTGGAAAATCAAACGAATCACTTCATCACCATATCACCCCGTGGCTAATGGACAAGCCGAATCAACTAACAAAGTCATCGTCAACAACATGAAGAAAAGGTTGAAAAAAGCCAAGGGAAATTGTCCTGATAAGATACTGAAAGTATTATGGGCTTACAAAACAACTCAAAAAATAGCCACGGGAGAAACTCCTTTCGCACTTGTTTACAGTGCAGAAGCTTTGATACCGGTGGAGATCGATGAACCAAGCACAATGTTTACAACAGCCACGGAGGAAGCAATCAATGACGAGTTAAGAACCAATTTGGACTTGCTCGAGCAAAGAAGAGAAGCCGCACTAATACGAATGGAAGCTCAGAAACAAATCATAGAACGATATTACAACAGAAAAGCTCATCTCAGATATTTCTAAATTGGGGACTTAATTCTTAAGAAAGTCTTTCAATCAACGAAGGAAGCTGGTGCAGGGAATCTAAGTACAAATTGGGAAGGACCCTACAAAGTCCGTGGCATCGCTGGGAAAGGCGCTTATGAGTTGGAGGCTATGGATGGTAGAATATTACCAACCAGTTGGAATGCCATCCACTTGAAGAAGTATTACTTCTAAGGAAAAGGAATACCCCTGGCCAGGTATCACTACGTTCGATTTTATATTTTTACAGTTAAAATTTTACTAACCGTTTTAGATGATAGACAAAAAGCTAACCCATCATCAGATGATGATATTAGACATGCAAAGACACGAGGAAGTAACTGAATTCCCAGTCTAGGGTTACACTTTTTGATGGACGTTTTAAAGGGTTAAGCAGTCATCATCTAAAAACTATAAACCTTCGAGTCCCATATGTTTTTCCTTTTCAGGAAAAGGATCACAAGGAAGGAATAGTCAAGTGATCGAGATTTCATTCTTCAAAGCTCAAACACTTTGGGGACTATACAGTATGGAAGCAAAGACGAAGAAAAGAAGACTATCAAAAAGTCAAAGCTCGAGCCTGAGGATCCATCTACCCAACAAGTCAAGTGATACGAGAAAAATCAAAAGAGCCAAAGACTCAAAACACAAAGACTGATTCCAATAACCTTTGAAAACATGTTTGTAAATGAAAACGAATGTTCAGGTTAAAAGACAAAATATTAGTTACGAGGGAAAAATGCACATCTTTGTACTTATTCAGAAAACTGTTGTAACAAAAAATAATTATGGATAAAGATCATCATCTTTGTACTTATTCAGAAAGCTGTTGTAAATAAAAACAGTTACGAAATCTTTCAACTTATACAGAAAACTGTTATGAATAAAAACATTTACGGATGAAAGATCATTGTCCTTGTACCTATTCAAAAAACTGTTATAAACAAAAAAAAGTTATGGATGGAAAAGCATCACCCTCGTATTTATTGAAAACTGTTGTCAATGAAAACAGTTACGGGTAAAAACCCATAACCTTATAAAAACTGTTATGAACAAAAAATAGTTATCCCCTTGTATTAACTCGAAAAAAAAACTGTTACAAAAGAAAAACAGTTACGAAATACAAGTTTGTATCAAACCTGTTAAAAGAAAACAGTTGCAACATGAGTTTTAGACGGTACGCAAACACACGTGAAATGTTACGAAAGTTCAACACAAAAACTTTCTCTAAAAGCATTGTTAAAAAGAAACATGTGAAAAATTCCTATCTCTCTATTGCATATTTACACCATTATGAAGTTGAGACGTCTTCTTCATTAAATGTCGATAAAAAAGGGCCCTCTTTAACAAACCGTTCTTACTATGAAAATGTACGGATAATATCAGCATTTAACATGCAAAACTTAGAGGTAAAACTAAAACCTCAAAAATAAAACATGCAAAAGATTTAGAGAGTGAAACAAAAACTCAACAGAAACTAAAGTTGTACTTGCATTGATATATTAACGGCAAAATAAACTAAGTATTAACTTAGTCTTATCCGTATTAAATTTTTACATTAGGTGCCCCTAAGTTGTTAGTTGGGGACTTAAAGTATCCAAACTTACCCCCGATGGGACTGGGGGTAACCACCAATTGATACAAAAAAAAAGAGGAACCAAGATCTTAAACTTCTTCAGATGGGGGGTTGTCTTCACTGGAAGGAGGAGCAACTTGGGATGAAGAGACATGAGCAGTAGGAGCCTCACCTTCAGGTGAAGAGAGATTTTGACCTTGTTGAGACTTCTCAATGGTCTCCTTGGTTTTTGCAATTTCAGCTTTTAGGTCAAAACCCTCTTGGCTCATTTCCGTCAATGTGTCGAGATGAGAGTTCATATAAGCCCAACTGACATCAACGACTGTCTTATCTTCAAGATCTTCATAATCTTTCTCCCAAAACTCAACTTCAGCTCTTAATTCATCCCTCTCAGCCACGACAACATCATGAGAGGCCCTTAAAGGAGAGAAACACCTTTCTAGTAATTGAATTTTCTCCAAAAGGTTGCGAAGATCCTCCTGTGTTTGAGTGACTGATTGAACACGTTTGCCCGAATACTCCTCCTTCTGGTCCAATAAGGCCTTCACGCTTTTGATCTCTTCAGAGGCACGGGATAACTCCTCTGCAAGTGAGGACTCTAGGATGTTCTTATCCTTGCCTGCCTGGTCTGAAGATGCCTTCTCAATGGCCAACTCTGCTATCATGACCCTCACTTGCTGCTCCAAGGTACACTTCTCCTCTTCCACTGCCTCCATGTCGAGTTGTAAGCTTTCATACTGCTCTTTCCAATTATCTGCCTCAACACGCAACTCCCTTACTTCCTGCTCCATATGGGAAACCCTCTTCATTAACTCCGTGCCTATAAGGTTGATCTACAAAACCAGATAAATTAGGTATGGCAAGAATGTTTGCAAGAATCAACGAAAGAAAGTATATTTTACCTTTAAAGAAGTATGCACGATCTCATTTTCCCATGTAAGGGAACTGTGGTTGTCCAGCTTAGCTCTCTCAGTCGGACCTATTAACGGTTTCAACCATACATCAAGCTAGCCAGACTTTTTAAAGAGGATACCCTCTCCTGGAACTTCTATCATTACCTGCCTCATCTCCCCCTTGCTGGAAGACCCTACTTCTGCAATAGAAGGCACGGAAGCAGGAATAGATGAGGGAGCCACGAGCAAGGAAGTCTCATGGGCAGAAAAAGCCACGGGAGACGGAGCAACGACAGGAGTAGGAATAGCCATAGGACCAGGAGTAATAACAGGAGTAGTTGAGGGAAGTTATTTAAGGGCAAAATGAGAGAAAATAGCCATGGGAGCTTCATCAGCAACATAACCAAAACCTTCATGGGACAGGAGATCCACTGATTCATGCACGGGAGAGGGAGTAGCATCCTCAGGGGCAGAAAGTTCAGCTTCAGGCACGTGAAGATCAATAGCAGCTGTAGACTCGTCGTCAGAGACCACCTTCCTTCTACGTGACCTATGGACTAAAGAACCCTCCTCTTCCTCCTCCTATTCTAAAGTCCTTGACCCACTTGCTTTTCTCTTTGAAGAAGAGGAGCCTGAAATGATCTTCAGGACCTTTGCCAAGGACAACTTTGGAGCAGACACAGATGCAGTAGAAACTCCACGAGCAGGAAACCCTGTCAAAAGAAAATGGTCAAATAAAGCTCAAAGGAGGAAAGAAGTAAAAAACAAAAACTTCACTTACCGTAAGTCTTAACTCTCCAACCAAACCTCCCGGAGAGGTATTTCCATGAATGTTCTTCTAACGGAGCAGTTAACAAAAGTTTTTCTACCCAACCTCGAAAACCGGAGACATTCTCGATAGTTCCCATGATTGCAAAGAGAAGAAACAGTTACAGTACTGATAAAGTATCTAAAGCAAAAGGAAAGGAATGTGAGCAAAATTGTACTCACGTGCAAGATTCCATTTCTCAGGGAAGGAAAGATTTTCTTCACCTACTAAAACAACACTAGGAACAGCAACATACCGAAGGTACCATCCTCGATCTTTATCGTCATCAGGAGTCACTAACACCCTCTTGCTCCTAGCCGCTAGAATAAAAACTCCCCGACGGAACAACATTAGAGAATCGAGGTGAATGAGATGATGAAAGGTAAAGGGGACTGAAGCTAAGTTAGCCAAATATCTAAGACACGCAACAACTCGCCACACGAGAGGACCAACTTGTCCCAATTTTTTTTTAAAGAATCGACAAAACTCGATGATAACTGGGTCGATGGAGGCTTGAATCCTAATATGAAGGGATAGGTATAAACAAAAGTATACCCATCCTTGTAAGAGGTTATTCTTTGATTACCATTGGGAACGACAACTTGAAAATCAGGCTTCCAAAAACAGCCCCTACGTACAAGAGGTATCAAACCTTCAATAATCTGGGTAGGGTACTTGTCATCACTGTCAAGAGACGACAATGAAGAAAGCTGATCTCTAAGGACATGACTATCCCTAGCAAAGGAAAATTCTACAGGTACTATTTCATCGACCCGCAGCTCACACAAAGGTTCATTGTGTTCTCTACCTTTAGACAAAGATCTAGAAGCCCTAGCCCTTGGAGAAGATAAAGACCTAGAAGAAGGAAGTGAAGTAACTTGAGAAGAGGAAGAACCCCTAGAAGGAGTAGAACCTAAACTCCTAAGTGTACCACATCTTCTACTCCGAGTTGGAGCAGAAGAAGGAGTTAAATCATCTACATTTATTACTTTCTTGGAAGAAGACATATTTACAAAGACAAGAAGCAGTTCTGTACAAATAAAGTATGAAGGTTAGAAGTTTTTCGTGAAAGTAAAGAAAGGAAATAGGATATTTATACTCGAAGACAACCGCCAGAAATAGGAGAAAAACAATGATGTGAAAGTCATAATTGAAGGTGTCACTTCGTGACTGATGCAGCCGCAAAAAGCCTTAAAAGGCGCTGAATAATTGCAGAACCAATCTGGGAATGCCATGTGGCCGAAACATTAAATAGAAGTGACAAGCGACGCCTACATTAAGAGACGGATACAATGTTTCGAGTGAAGTGGTGGCAAAATATTCCCGCCATAAATGAGTATCCACTTACCAAATATTAATTGATAAATAAATGGTAAGTGGGGGGACTATCTGTATTGGTAAAAAAGAGCTTCACACGTTTAATAATTTTGATGACTCAGTAGTCTATGTGGAACAATGAAAGCGTGAACACTGGACGTGACTTTATGAAAAGGTACGAGGCAAAGAGGCACGAAATCATATACCGGCAGGGTAAATAGCTATGAGAATCTCAACCTGAATGAGATAATGAAGAGGCACAATCAGAATGAATCCGGGCAAAATAAAGGGAAGACTCAGAGATCTTCAATGAGCCAGATGTTACACAACCTTCATGCAACAGTTACGGTTAATCATTGTAACGTTACATTTATGCCATTATTAGTCATTAATGCTCAATCACTGAAAAAGGTAGGCGTTATATTAAGTAATTCCCTATATAAGGGAGTAAAATATAACTTGTAAGACACATTCGAACTACTACTGCAATACACTTACTTTTTGTGCATCTTATTGCTTTCCATTTACGAGTTTACTTACAATTACTAGTTTGTTCTTTGGTTATCAGAAAACAAAATCCAATTCTTTGGTTAAACAAAGAATTACATTCTTTGACCAAAGCTATTTTAAGAAGAATTCGGATTTTTGATAACCAAATTATAAGCTAATAATTGTAATTAAGCATGTAAATGGAAAGCAAAAAGATGCACAAAAAATAAATATATTGTAGTAGTAGTTCTGTTTAACCAAAGAATTAGATCCTTTGACCAAAGCTATTTTTAGGATGAACATGGGTTTCTGATAACCAAGGTAATAACGATAATTTGCGAATAAATAAGTAAATAGAAAATAATGAGATGCACATAAAGTAAAGTGTATTATGATTGTCGTTCGAATGCCCTTTACAAGTTATATTTTCTTCCCTTATATAGGGAATTTATTAATATAACGTCTACCTTTTATAATGATCACTCATTAATGGTTAATTATGACGTTAATGTAACGCTACAAATAATAACCGTAACTGTTGCGTGAAAGTTGTGTAACATGTGAATCATTAATCGAAGATCTTTGAATCCGCCCGTAGCTCTGTCTAGATTTATTCCGACCGTGTCTCTTCCTTGTCTCCATCAGGTTGAGTTTCCCGTAGCTAATTACCTTGTAGGTATATTGCGTCGTGCCTCTTTGACCCGTACCTCTTTATAGAAACCTGTCCAGCTGTCATATTTTTCTTGCTCCACGTAACTGGCTGAGTCATCAAGAATTATTATACGTGTGAAGCTCTTTTTTACCAATAAAGATAGTTCCCCCACTTAGCATTTATTTATCGATTAATATTTGGTAAGTGGATACGCATTTATGGCGGGAATATTTGGCTGCCGCTTCACTCGAAACATTGCATCCTTCTCTGAACGTTGGCGTCGCTTGTCACTTCCCTTTAATTCCTAAGCCACGTGTCACCTCCGGGTTGGTTCTGCATTTACTCAGCGCCTTTTAGGGCTTTTTGCGGCTGCATCAGTCACGAAGTGACACCTTCAATTATGACTTTCACATCACTGTTTTTTCCCATTTTTGATGGTTGTCTTCGAGTATAAATACACCTTTTCCTTTCTTTACTTTCACGAAAAACTTCTAACTTTCATTCTTTATTTGTAAAGAACTTTTTTCTTGCCTTTGTAAATATGTCTTCTTTGAACCAACCTAAGGGAGTGATAAATGTTGACGATTTGACTCCCTCTCCTGCTCCGACGCGGAACCGGAGAGGTGGTAGGTTGAGGAGTTTAGGTTCTACTCCTTCAAGGGGTTCTTCCTCTTCTCAAATTACTTCCCCTCTTCTTCAAGGTCTTTAAATTCTCCGAGATCTAGGGCTTCTAGATCTTCGTCCAGAGGTAGAGAACATCACGAACCTTTGCGCGAACCCCGGGTCGATGAAATCATACCTACTGATTTTACCTTCGCTACGTGATGTTGTAGACGTCAATACCACACAAGAATATAGGTTAAATGTGTGGTACCCAATTTTTCGAGGGCTGTCTCACAAGAAGAACCTGGTTCTTCTTTGTGTTCCAACTTCTACTGTTGCGGAAAAATAAAAGCAGTAAAGTAAAAACACAAAGATTTTTACGTGGAAAACACCTGGCTCAAAAGGTGAAAAAACCACGACCTACTCCTCAGTAGGATTTGCTCAAACTCTTCACTAAATCCCTGAGCCAAACAGACTTACAAAATAAACTCTTTTGTAATCCTAGGACTAACTCTAATCCCTTTGTATCAACTAGCCTCTAGCTAATTTCTACAAGCTTCAAGTTAACTCTAACTTGAACAATGTGTACCTATTACAATTGCTTTTATGAAAGCTGATAAGATACAATATTGAAACACCTACTACAATCAACAAGACTCAATATATAAACGATGAAACTGGTTCTTCTAGCTGATCTGTAGCCTTTGTATCACACAGTAATTTTGCTCGCAAAACCTCTTGGAATTTTACTTTCAGATCTTCAGTCAATTCTGCCTTTGTGCGTCCCCCAATTTCAAAAGAAATACTTCAAGTATTTATAAAGTCTGTAGTTGAGTTTGTCGATCAATTCTAGTTCAACTCTTCCTGGGAGAAAGAGTTCGAATTAAACTCAACTTCCTTCCTTTGTTACTTTCCTTGCTGAATTCAACTTCTATCCTCTCATTAGTTTGCAACCTTGTCGCATTAGGAGAAAATCTCTTGGTTTACAATCACAAATATCTCCTATGCATATACGGTTCATGTGCCAGCTATTCAGTTCAAGAATGTGTGCTCTGATGGACCTGGTTCAACTGGTCAGACATTATTCAATCTTGAAAACTATGCAGTGACTTGAGTCAACAAATTCTCCCTTTTTGATGATGACAAACTCTGTGCTTAATCCTGTCTACATTTTAAACACTTTGTACAATTTTAAGCATTAATCATAGAGAAACCAGGTTCATTAGGTTATAAATATCACTTTGAAAAAATTCAGCACATATCTTCCCTCTTTTGGCGTCATCGAAAAGTTGCAAAATGATACTCTTACCAGATTTATTAATTATTACTCATAGCCATTTGAGGCAACTGCAGGTGCAAAACATGATTAATCAACACACCAAAGCAATAAATGTAAGCTAAATAAGAAATTGAGACAAGTCAATTACTAAACAACATATTCATTGATTAGAACGATCATCAAACACCAGACAATTAAAAACAAAAACAATCAAAACCATGAGCAAACAATAGAGTAAAAAGACAATAGAAACAAGTCCAAAAAGACAGAAACAAGTCCCGAACTGGGCACTGAAGAGTTATTGGGTAGCTCTGGACAACCTAAGGATGGGAAGGTGCACAAGAGGTTGTGGTCTTGGATTGTAGAAGAGAAAGCATCTGCTGAAAGACACCCCCATCCTTTTCCTTCTCTTTTGCTAATTCAGCTTTGAGAGCATCTCGCTCAGCTTCAACCTCAATCACACGAGATTTTAAACGAAGGATCTCTATATCCTTGATCTCGCTTTCCTGCACCAGAGTTCTTACCTTTCTGTTGACTGGCTGCTTCCTAGATGAACTAGGTTCATCTGCAGGAACATTTACAATGTAATCACATGACAACAAAGTTTCCTTCCCAAAATAATCCTTGGCAATCGCCATTTTAGCTTTCTTCGCATGAACCCCAAAATTTGCAAGCACAACTCTCAGAATAAATCCATATGGGATTGCATCTGCTTTGGTTCCATTCACAACTCTATCCAAGAGTTGGATGATGAAGGCTGGCCAATTGATTTGCTTTCCCCTGTACAGACACTCAATCAGAGTCAAATCCATATAGTTGGCTATGTGCCTTCTTTTTTGTCTGAGCAGCAGGAATTTGATGACAAACTCGAAGAACAACTTGTGCTCTGGCTTCATTTCACTTTTGTAGACCGGCCTGGGTTCAATCTCCCTCTCGTTGTCACTGAAAAATATGGCGATGTTGATTGCTGAGGCCATCCCATCTAAACAAGGCCATCTATACCTCGTGTAGTCCTCATAGCCCTCAACTGGTATGTTTAGAATCTCACCCAGCTCTTTAGCATCAAAGGAGACTTGAACTCCCTTGACCATAGAGGTGACCCTGTCGTCTTTGATAATGGAATTTCCCATGAATTCCACCAATTCAGCCCTTGCTAGCATGCCTTCCATGTGACGAACCATGTCCTTCCATCCTTGTACTTCCAGAGTGTCCTGCAGGTATCTCATTCCAGGCTTCTCTAGATCTTTGAACAACTTGCCCTTCACGATTGTGCGCTTTCCAAACAATATGATTCTATTAGTCTCCACCTCATCTTCCTTCTCCTCTTCTCCACTCCAGTCTGCATCATCATCTTTCTCCACAACCTTCATTTTCTTTGCCTTGGACCTGGTCCTTTTGGCAGTACTTGGAGCTACAGTGGACACAACAACTGACTTCTTTGAAGAAGCCTTAGACTTTTTGGGTTTTGGTGTCCTAACCGCAGAGTTAACTGCTCCTCTTGTTGGACCAGGTCCAACGTCTCCTCTTTAATAACAACAATCTCAACAGGCTCTCCAATCTTAGCTTTACCCTTTGCCGCCTTCTTTTTCTTCCTCTATTGTAGAGCCTTCTCTAACCTTTCTTCTTCTCTCACAGTATTATGAGTAGCACGCATCTTAAGGACAAGAGCATTAGCAGAAACAGTAGCTTTCCTCTTCTTTGGAGGAACTGGGGTAGATGCTTTCTTGGACTTCTAAGTCCTCCTTTTCTTGGGGTATAGGACTCCCCCAGTTTCTTTAGCCTTTCAGCTAATGTCTCATCCCCAGATGAACCGGGTTCATCTGCTTCTTTCCTCAAGCTTTCTAGACCTGTTGCGTCCTTCTCAACTACACTTCCCCCTAACTCTGTGACTTCATCTCCAACATTCTGAAGAATGGGACCACAGATAGCCAGTTTGGTGCCATCCTCCCTAGATCCTTTACAAATCCATCTCCACCCTCTCTCTCTCTCAAGAATTTTCCCTTTTACCAATTCTCTTTGCCTACTTGGTACTTCAACACCTACCACCGACCCAGCCAGAACATACCTGTTCTCAGCATTAACATATTCAGAGATAGCATCAAGATTACCTTGTTCAGAATTTGATGAACCATGTGCTTCCTCCTCGTTGGCTGATTTAAACGATTCACTTGATGATCCTGATTTACAACCCTTGTCATCTTCAATAAGCTCCTCCAAGAATTTTACCCTAGACCCAGAAGCAATAGTTTTTCTGGCAAGAACTTTGACACAACGCTTCTTGGGGGCAGGAGTACGATTTGGTGTGGGTTCAGAAATAGGTGTGTTTTCAGAAGTTGACGAATTTTCTGGTGATTGAGAACTGTATACAGATGGAGAGTTAGATTCAGATTAATAATTTCCTCCATCTTAATCACGATTTGGTGATGAAGTAGAAGAAGAAGCAGGTGGTGGTGAAGACATGATTGTGTGTTGTTTGGAAGGAAAGGCGAGTGATCAGTTGTGGTTTGAGTAGAATGAGTTGAACTTGGTTTGACGGTTACTTTATGAAGAGAAGATTAATGATGACCCTTATATAAGATGTGGCTAGGGAGATTACAACGGCATAGTATTTACTCAAGTGGGAGTCTAATCGCTGTAGGAATGACATTGATTCCCCCTAAAACTAAGGTAGTTAAAATTGGTTCAATTGTGGGTAAGTACGAAGTATTTGAATATGAACCAAGTATAGATAGATTCCTGCTTATGTATGACTGTAATCGATTTAATAAACGTATGGAGATGAGAACGTACCTTGTCAGTCATATGAACCAGCATGGATGAACCAGGTTCATCCTGTTAAAACCTTTAATTTCCCTCAATTTACAAAGATAGATAAACATCATTAGCAACTAAGGAATCATATTAATACATGGAAAAAGAGTATGGCAATAAAGTCATGATACTGAGCAATGATTAATCTGATTAAGTACCTAATTAGAATTTTCTAGCCAATTTTTTTTATTTATATATATTTTTTTCATTTTTGTTTTTCCAATTAGGTGATCTTAATCATCCCTAATTCAAGTATGTTTCTCTCAAAATTCTCCCTACTCAGTGCTGTGGTGAAGATATCTGCAATTTGCTTATCAGTAGCACAAAATTCAATTGAGATCATTCCCTTTTCATAGTTGTCCCTAAGGAAGTGGTGCCTAACATCTATGTGCTTAGTTCTCTTATGATGAACCGGGTTCTTCGTCATACTAATTGCACTAGTGTTATCACAGAAAATAGGAATGCATCCCACATCTATACCAAAGTCCATGAGTTGTTTCTTAATCCACAGCAACTGAGCACAGCAAGAGGCTGCAGCCACATATTCAGCCTCAGCAGTAGACAAAGCTACTGAATTTTGTTTCTTTGTGGCCCATGACACAAGGAAGGACCCCAAGAAGTGAGCCATGCCTGAAGTACTTTTCCTGTCAACTAGGAAACCTGCATAATCAACATCAGCATATCCTACAAGGTCGAAATTACTACCTTTATGATACCAAAGGCACAAATAAGTGGTGCCTTTCAAATATCTCAAAATTCTCTTCACTGTAGTGAGGTGGGACTCCTTTGGATTTGCCTGAAACCTAGCACATAGTCCCACACTGAACACAATATCTGGTCTGCTGGCAGTGAGATATAGTAGAGACCTAATCATTCCTCTGTATACCTTCTGATCAACGGATGAACCGGGTTCATTCACATCCAATTTTGTAGTTGTGGCTATGGGGGTGTCTATTTCCTTTGAATCCTCCATCTTGAACTTCTTGAGGAGTTCTTTCACATACTTTTGTTGATGAATCATTGTTCCATGTGGGTTTTGCTTGATTTGCAAGGCTAAAAAGAAGTTAAGCTCACCCATCATACTCATTTCAAATTCGCTCCCCATTAGTGTAGCAAATTCCTTGCTAAGTTTTTCAGTGGTTTCCCCGAATATGATATCATCAACATATATTTTCACAATCAGAAGATCCTTCCCCTTTTCCTTTAGGAACAAAGTACTATCAATTTTGCCTCGTTTGTACCAATGTTCCAGCAGGAATTTTGACAATCGCTCATACCATGCTCTAGGTGCTTGTTTGAGACCATAAAGAGCCTTGTCAAGTTTATATACATGATCAGGTGACTCTTTGCTTTCAAAACCTGGAGGTTGTTTGACAAACACATCTTCCTTCAAATAGCCATTGAGAAAGGCACTCTTAACATCCATCTGATGGAGAGTGAATTCCATATGTGCAGAAAATGCAATAAGCAGTCTGATTGCCTCCAATATTGCCACTGGAGCAAAGGTCTCATCATAGTCAATTGCTTTTTCTTGACTATACCCTTGAACAACTAGTCTTTCCTTATTTCTTATAACAGTTCCATCCTCATCGAGCTTGTTCCTGAAGACCCACTTCGTGCCAATCACTGTTCTGTTTAGTGGCCTGGGTACCAAGTGCCATACTTGACTTCTCTCAAATTGATTCAGCTCTTCATGCATGGCATTTACCCAGTCAGCATCCTTTAGTGCTTCACCAATATTCTTTGGTTCAATCAGGGATAAGAAGGCATCAGACGCACACAGATTTTTCAAGGAGGCTCTTGTTTTGATTCCAGATATCATATCTGTTATGATGTTCTCAAGAGGGTGAGACTCTGATATCTGTGTGATTTGAGTACTAGTTGTTCACTCCTGGATAGTTCCATGTTGTTTCGCTGTTGTGGGATAGGATTAGGGCCAGGATTCACATGTTGAGTTCCCCCTATCATGTTGCTTGGGGTAGTTGGACCTGGTCCATCACCTGTTCCATCTTCCATGGCTGCTTCAATGTGTTCACTGCTTCTCACAAGTCCAAGCTCCTCATCTTCTAGTTCCTGTCTCTCAGAAAGAGTGTTAGTTTCATCAAAGAAAACATGTACACTCTCCTCTATGCACATAGTTCTTTTATTGTACACTTTATAGGCTTTACTATGTGATGAATATCCCAAGAATACTCCCTCGTCACTTCTGGGATCAAATTTACCTAAGGAATCTTTTCCATTATTGTTCACATAGCATTTACATCTGAAAGCCCTAAGATGGGATATGTTGGGCTTTCTCTCTTTAAGTAATTCATAGGGAGTCTTCTCTACCAGTGGTCTGTTCATACATCTATTGATTATATAGCAAGCAGTGTTTATTGCTTCTGCCCAGAAGTTGTGAGGTAGTTTGCTAGAAATAAGCATGGTTCTTTCCATGTCTTCAAGAGTTCTATTCTTTCTTTCCACAACCCCATTTTGCTGTGGGGTTCTAGGGGCAGAAAAGTTATGATTGATACCATGTTCATCACAGAACTCAACAAACTTAGCATTTTCAAATTCAGTACCATGGTCAGATTTTATTGATGCTAGTTGATGTCCTAATTGATTTTGAGTTTTCTTAACAAATGAGGTAAACATATCAAACGCTTCATCCTTAGATGTCAGAAATAAGGTCCAAGTGAACCTTGAATAATCATCAACTAGAACCATCACATATTGCTTACCACCTCTGCTCATAGTTCTCATTGGACCACACAGATCCAGATAAACCAGTTCCAACGTCCCAGTGGTACTGACCATTTTCTTACTTTTGAACGAGGATCTTACCTGCTTCCCCCTTGCACATGCATCACAAACTTTGTCTTCGTTGAACTTAATGTTAGGGAGGCCCACCAATAAGTCCTTAGAGACTAATTTCTTAAGCTGATTTAGACTTGCATGTCCAAGTCGTTTGTGCCAAAGGAGGGGATCACTTCCCAAAACACTTAGGCAAGTGAGTTCATTTTCAGACAGTGTGGACAGGTCTACGACATAGATATTATCATTCTCTTTCCCTGCAAAATAATCTTGTCAGTAAGCAAGTTAATCACAAAACATTTTGTGGAAGTGAAAGCACCCAGGTTACCTCTGACACACAATCGTGACACACTGATCAGGCTATATTTCAAGCCATCTATCAAGTACACATGTTCGATGGAACGTGTGTAGTCCTTACCTACTTTTCCAACCCCCATAATTTCACCTTTCTTTCCATTTCCAAAGGAGACATTTCCTCCTTTGAGGTTTTCAAGTGAAAGGAACTGTTCCTTGTTCCCCGTCATATGCTTGAGCAGCCACTATCCAAAAACCAAATTTTGGCTGGTTTCTCTCACTTGTACCTACAAAAAAAAATCAGGGGTTAGTCTTAAGAACCCAAACTAGTTTTGGTCCATTTCTATGAGAGAATGGATGAATCAAATTTTTTCTGGCCCAATTTGGTAGCCAGTTTTTCTTTTTGACAAACCTCTCATTTTTTCGATTGGCCTGCGTTTTTGCGGTACACTCATATTTGTAGTGGCCAGTATTACCACAGTGGGTGCAGATTTTATTTTCAGGAAGAGAGAGATACTTGCTTTTGGGATCCCCACTTGGGCAATTGACTCCCAAAACCAAGCCCGNTTTAAGTTTTTAGATTTTAATTCTAGAATCTCAGTCTCAAGTGGATGGACCTGGTTCAACAGGATAATGTTTTTCTTTTCAGATTCATTGACTCTGATTTCTAGGTTCATGCACTTTACTTTTAGCTTTGCACATTCTTTAGAGAGTTGATCATTCTCTTTGGATGTTTCCTCAGAATCATCTATGAAATCAAGTAGCAACTCAGAGAGTGTTTCCTTAGATAGGAACTTTATTTTGTTTTTAATATGGGAAATACTTACCTGTGGTTCTTCATCCGATTCTCCAATTGCCATGAGCGCCTGATCTTCAGTCTCCCCATCTTCTGATTCCTCATCTGAACTTTCTCCCCAAGCAGCGACCATAGCTTGTGTTGTGGTCTTCTTGGGTTGGACCAGTTCCTTCTTTCATATCTCTCCTTTTTCCATTCTACTTCCCACTGAGGACAATTTTTGATGAGATGGTCAGTCTTACCATATTTGTAGCATCCCTCGTTAGTTGACCTTTCTGGAGCTTTTTCTTTGTTGTAGTTTCCTTCTCTAGAGATGCCCTTCTTCCTCATGAGAGGGTTTCTGAATTCTTTGGTAATCATGGCCAACTCATCTTCCTCCAGATCTGCTCCCTCAGTGATTCTCAGTGCTAGACTCCTCTCCTTTTGGACCATCCATCTTCATTGTCTGCCTTCTGAGTTCATAGGCAGTGAGGTTTCCAATCATCTCATCCAATCTCAGGGTTGCCATATTTTTAGATTCCTGGATAGCAGTGATTTTGCTTTCCCAGGAAATTAGGAAGACCCTTGTCAGGATCTTCTCAACCCTGTACTCTTCAAGAATGACTCTTCCAAGAGACTTTAGTTCATTTGCCAAGGTTGTGAACCTTGTGTACATCTCTTGGATAGTCTCTCCTTCCTTTATAGTGAAGTTTTCATACTAAGAGTATAGTAGAGTACCTCTTGACCTTTTTACCTGAGGAGTTCCTTCATGGGCAACTTGTAGAGTGTCCCAGATTTCTTTGGTTGTGGTGCAACTTTGGATTCTGCTGTACTCATCTGGACCTAATCCACAAACTAGCCACTTCTTGGCCTTAGCATTCTTCTCCCATTTCTTCAAGTCTTCAGCAGTGCAATCAGCCCTTGTCTTTGGTACATCCAAACCTTCAACAGTCTTCTTCGATGTAGCTAGAGGTCCATCAGTGACTATATCCTAGAGTTCATAGTCTTCGCCAATCAAGTGGTCCTTCCTCCTGTTCTTCCACCAAGAGTAGTACTGGCCATTGAAGAGTGGTGTCCTTGTAGTTGGTTGACCTTCCCAGTTCCCAGGTGGTGCACTCATTTTGATCTTTTCCAAGGTGTTAGACTTTTCAAGGATAACCTGCTCTGATACCAATTGATGTTTTAGACGTCAATACCACACAAGAATATAGGTTAAATGTGTGGTACCCAATTTTTTTCGAGTGCTGTCTCACAAGAAGAACTTGGTTCTTCTTTATGTTCCAACTTCTACTGTTGCGGAATAATAAAAGCAGTAAAGTAAAAACACAAAGATTTTTACGTGAAAACACCTGGCTAAAAACGTTAAAAAACCACGACCTACTCCTCAGTGGGATTTGCTCAAACTCTTCACTAAAAACTCTAAGCCAAACAAACTTACAAAATAAACTCTTTTGTAATCCTAGGACTAACTCTAATCCCTTTGTATCAACTAGCCTCTAGCTAATTTCTACACGCTTCAAGTTAACCCTAACTTGAATAATGTGTACCTATTACAATTGCTTCTATGAAAGCTGAAAAGATACAATATTGAAACACCTACTACAATCAACTAGACTCAATATATAAACGATGAAATTGGTTATTCTAGCTGATCTGTAGCCTTTGTATTGCACAGTAATTCTGCTCGCAAAACCTCTGGGAATTTTACTTTCAGATCTTGATTCAATTCTGCCTTTGTGCGTCCCCCAATTTCAGCAGAAATACTTCAAGTATTTATAAAGTCTGTAGTTGAGTTTGTCGATCAATTCTAGTTCAACTCTTCCTGGGAGAAAGCGTTCGAATTAAACTCAACTTCCTTCCTTTGTTACTTTCCTTGCTGAATTCAACTTCTATCCTCTCATCAGTTTGTAACCTTTTCCCATTAGGAGACAATCACTTGGTTCACAATCACAAATATCCCGATGTATATACGGTTCATGTACCAACTATTCAGTTCAAAAATGTGTGCTCTGATGGACCTGGTTCAACTGGTCAGACATTTGTGAATCTTCAAAACTATGTATTGACTTGAGTCAACACTAGGGATAATCAGGCCCTTAGAGATCAGTTGTCATCTCTTGATAGTGCTAATAGGTAACCTACCCTAATCACCGAAGGTTTAATTCCTCTAGTTCGCATGGACTGTTTTTGGAAGTCCGATTTTCCTGTCACAGTTGAAAATGGAAACCAAAGAATAATGTCTTAAAAGACGGGATATTCTTTTGTTTATACTTACCCCTTTAGTTTAGGGTTTAAACCTCCCATCGACCCAGTTATCATTGGGTTCTGTGAATTTTTCAAAATTTGCTTGGGATAAGTCGGTCCTATTATATGGCAAGTCATTGCATGTCTCAGATGTTTGGCTACTTTAGCTTCGGTCCCCTTCACTTTAATCATCTCATTTACCTTTATTCTCCAATGATGTTTCGTCAAGGAATTTTTACCCTGGTTTCCAGGAGTAAAAGAGTGTTGGTGACCCCAGACGATGATAAGGATCGAGGTTGGTACCTTCGGTATGTTGCTGTGCCTACTGCTAGTTTAGTAGGTGAAGAAAATCTCCCCTTCCTTGAGAAGTGGAATCGTGCACGTGAGTACATTTTAGCTCACATTCCTTGCCTTTTGTTTTATATGTTTTATTAACATCGTAGTTGTTTCTTCTTTTTATAGCAATCATGGGTACTGTCGAGAATGTCTCTGGTATCCGAGATTGGATAGAAAAGCTTTTGTTAACTGTTCCGTTGGATGAAATATCATGGAAGTACTTCTTCTAGAAGTACAGTTGGAAAGTTAAAACTCACGGTAAGCGAAGCTTTTATTTCTGCTTCTTTCCTTGCTCGAGCCTCTTTTTTTTTGTTTTTGTTTTATCCCTTTTCTTTTGATAGGGTTTCCTTCTCTTGGAGTGTCTGCTGCGTCTGTTCCCAAATTGTCCCTGGCTCAGGCCCAGAGGCTCTTCTTCTTCAAAGAGAAAGGTTGGTGGGTCAAGGACCTTAGAAGAAGAAGAGGAAGAAGAGGGCTCTTTAGTCCACAGGTCACGCAAAATGAGGGTGATCTCAGACGACGAGTCTACACCTGTGGTTGTGTCTTCCGTGCCTGAAGTTGGACTTTCTACCTTTGAGGATGCTACTCCATCTCCCGTGCGTGATACTGTTCATCATTTGTTACGTGAAGGCTTTCGTCTTGTTAGTGATGAGTCTCCCTTGGCTGTTTCCCCCCCTTCTTTTAGAGAACTCCCCTCAACTGCTCCAGTCATTTCTCCTGCTCCCGTGGCCATTCCTGCTTCAGTTGTCGCTCTTGCTCCCGTGGCTGTTTCGGCCCCTCAGACTTCCTTGCTCGCGGCTTCTACTTCTCTATCTGCTTCCGTGCCTTCTGTTACAGAAGTAGCATCTTCCAGCAGGGAGATGAGGCAGGTGCTAATTGAAGTTCCGGCTGATGGTAGTCTCTTTAAAAAGTTTGGCCAGCCTGATGTGTGGCTGAAACCAGTTATAGGACCGACAGAGAGAGCCAAGCTAGATATCCACAATTCCCTTTCATGGGCTAATGAGATCGTGCATTTTCTTGCATTTCATTCTTGTACGTGTATATATCGTATCTAATTGGTTTTATTTTTATAGATCAATCTTATAGGCATGGAGCTTATGAAAAGGGTTTCTAACACGGAGCAGGAAGTAAAAGAGTGGCCTGCGGAAGCAGATAACTGGAAAGGGGTAGTATGAAAGCTTAAGGCTCGACATGAAGAAGAAAAATGTACCTTGGAGCAGCAGGTGAGAGTCATGACGACAGAGTTGGCTGTGGAGAAGGCTTCTTCTGATCAAGCAGGCAAAGATAAGAACATCCTTGAGTGCTCTTTTGCTGAGAAGTTATCTCGTGCCTCAGAAGAGATCAGGAGCTTGAAGGCCTTGTTAGACCAAAAGGAGGAGTATTAAGGCGATCTTGTGCAATCACTTACCCAGACCCAGGAGGATCTCCGCAACTCTTTAGAGAAATTCAATTCCTGGAAAGGTCTCTCGCTCCTTTGAGGGTCTCCAATGATGCTGTTGTGACTGAGAGGGACGAGCTAAGAGCTGAGGTTATGTTATGTGAGAAAGATTACGAAGCTCTTTAAGATAGGACAACCGTCGATGTTAGTTGGGCGTACATAAACTCTCGCCTTGACACATTGACTAAAATGAGCCGAGAGGGTTTCGACCTAAATATTGATATTGCGAAATCAAGGACGCCATGGAAAAGTCTCAACAAGGTCAGAATCTCTCTTCACCTGAAGGTGAGGCTCCTGCTGTTCAAGTTTTCTCGTCCCAAGCTGCTTCTGCAGTCTCTTCCAGTGAAGTCAACCCCCCTCTTGATGAAGTTTAAGAAGTTGGTTCCTCCCCTTTTTTTCTTTTTCCCAATTGGTGGTTACCCCCAGTCCCATCGGGGGTAAGTTCAGATCTCTTAAAGACCCCAAAGGACAACTTAGCAGAACCTTAATGTATATAAACTCTATACGGCTAAGTATAAGTTAATACTTAGTTTTTACTTAGCCGTTTTTATATATTAATGCAAGTGTGACTTTTGTTTTCCTTTGAATTTCTGTTTCACTCTTTAAGTCTTTTTCACACTTTATTTTTGAGGTTTTAGTTTTACCTCTGAGTTTTTCATATAAAATGCTTTAAATAATCTTCACCTTTTCGTAGTAGGTACGATTTTGTGAAAGAGGGCCCTTTTTTTGATCGACATTTATGAAGAAGACGTCTCAACTTCATAATGGTTTAAGAATGCAATAGAGAGATAGGATTTTTTCACATGTTTAACAATGTTTCTGAAGAAAGTTATTGTATTTGAACTTTCACAACATTTTACATGTGTTTGATTATCGTCTAAAACTCATGTTGCTACTATTTTCTTTTAACTAGTTTGATATACACTTGTATTTCGTAATTATTTTTCTTATGTAATAGTTTTTTCGAGTTAATACACGAGAATAACTGTTTTTTGTTTGTAACGGTTTTTATAAAGGTAGGGGTTTTCATCCGTAACTGTTTTTATTGATATTAGTTTTCAATAATCACGAGGGAAATGCTTTTTCATCCGTAACTGTTTTATTTAATAACAATTTTTCAAATACGTACAAGGATTTTGATCTTTCATCCGTAACTGTTTTATTTGATAACTGTTTTCTATATGAGTACAAAGATTTCGTAACTGTTTTTAGTTACAATAGTTTTCTGAATGAGTACAAAGATGATGATATTTTATCCGCAACTATTTTTCGTCGCAACAGTTTTCTGAATAAGTACAAAGATGTGAACTCCTTCCCCGTAACTAATATTTTGCCTTTTAACGTGAACATTTGTCTACATCTATGAACATTGTTCGAAGGTTTTTGAATCAGGCTTTTGTCTTTTTTGAGTCTTTGGCTCTTTCGATTTTGCTCGTACCACTTGATTTGTTGGGTAGATGGATCTTCGGGCTCGAGCTTTGACTTTTTGATAGTCTTCTTTGCTTCGTCTTTGCCTTCCATACTGTATAGTCCCCCAAGTGTTTGAGCTTTGAAGAATGAAATCTCGATCACTTGACTAATCCTTCCTTGTGATCCTTTTCATGAAAACAAAAAACACACGGGACTCGAAGGTATATATGTTTTAGATGATGACTACTTATCCCTTTAAAACATCCATCAGAAAGTGTAACCCTAGACCGGGAATTCAGTTACTTCCTCGCGTCTTTGCAGGTCTAATATCATCATATGGTGATGGGTTATCTTTTTGCCTATCATCTAAAACAGTTAGTAAAATTTTAACTGTACAAATATCAAATCGAAAGTAGTGATACCTGACCAGGGGTATTCCTTTTTCTTAGAAGTAATACTTCTTCAAATGGATTGGCATTACAACTTGTTGGTAAGATCTTGCCGTCCATAGCTGACCGGGGGTATTCATTTCCCAGCGATGCCTCGAACTTTGTAGGGTCCTTCCCAATTTGAGTTTAACTTTCCCACACTAGCTTCTTTTGTTGATTGGAAGACTTTCTTGAGAACGAAGTCCCCAATTTTGAAGTATCGGATGTGAGCTTTTTGATTGTAATAACGCTCTATGATTTGTTTTTGAGCTGCCATACGTATCAGCGTGGCTTCTCTTCTTTGTTCGAGCAAGTCCAGATTAGTTCTTAACTCGTCGTTGTCTGTATCTTCTGTGGTTTTTGTAAACCTTATGCTTGTTTCGCCGATCTCCACCGGTCTTAAGGCTTCTGAGTCTCCCCTGTGGCTATTTTTGAAGTTATTCTGTAAGCCCATAGTACTGCTGGTGATTCATCAGGCCAATTTCCCTTGGCTTTCTCTAACCGTTTCTTTAGGTTGTTGATGATGACTTTATTCGTTGATTCAGCTTTCCCATTAGCCATGCGGTGATACGGCGTTGTAAGTAATCCGTTTGATTTGCCAGCTTTCGAAGAATTCTGTGGTTTGCGAGCCTATGAATTGTGCGCCATTATCACATACGATCTCCTTTGGTATTCCAAAGCGGCATATTATATTTTGCCATAAGAAGCTTTTAACTTCTTTTTCTCGCACCTATTTGAAAGCTTCCGCCTCTACCCATTTCGTAAAATAGTCAGTTAGTACGAGTAAGAACCGTACCTTTCCTTTAGCTGTGGGAAGGGGTCCTACTATGTCCATCCCCCATTCCATGAACGGCCATGGCGATATCACTGGGTGCAATAACTCTGCTGGTCTATGCATGTTGTTAGCAAATCGTTGGCATTTGTCGCATTTGGATATGAAGCCCTCAACTTCTTCTTCCATCATAGGCCAATAGTACCCAGCTCTGATTAGGGTTTTGACCAAGGATCTTTCTCCTGCGTGATTTGCACAGTGTCCTTCGTGGACTTCCCTCATCACGAACTCCGTTTGGTTAGGTCCGAGGCATTTTGCTAGGGGACCTCCGAACATCTTGCGATATAAAAAATTACGAATGAGGCAGTACTGTGCAGCTTTTCGGGGAAGTGCTTGAGCCACTTTTTTTTCTTCGGGTACGGTGCCATTCTGCAAAAAATTTAAAATTTCATTTCTCCAATCCCAGGTTAAATTGTTAAAAGTTACCTCATTTTTATCTTGATCTATTGCCGAATGGAACAGCTGGACGATAATTGTATTGTCTTCATTTGTTACTTCCGTAACTACTGCGAGGTTAGCCAATGCATCTGCTTCTGCCTTTTCTTCTCCAGATATTTGTGTTACCTTCCATGTTTTGAATTGCCTTACGAGATCTCGTGCCTTTTCTAGACACTATTGCATTCGAGTCTCCCGAGCAATATAAGTCCCCTGCATCTGATTTAAGAGTCACTTTTGATTACAATTTGCTCGATTGAGAGTTCTCGTGCCATTTCCAGTCCTGCAATGACAACTTCGTACTCCGTTTCATTGTTAGTTATAGGATAACATTTGATAGCTTGCCGCGTCTGATGTGCCGGAGAATTTCGGCACATTTAATACCAAATTGCTTAAATTATAGTTTGTTCAAGAGCATTTACCCTCTATACTTATAGAATTTTTACGTTTTGCAATAAATGAGATGTAAATACTCAAGACCATGAAAAGAAAGCAAAGAAGCTAAAAAGTGAGGGAAACAACACTATGTGATCGCATATCAGACAAGAGATCGTCGCATAACTTAAATGCGAAACGCATAATGCACCCAGGGATCGCAGACCGCAACAGAAAAGATAGGCCAATCTCAAGAGCAAAAATGCGGTCGAGTATGCGATCGCATAACTCACATGCGAGCCGCATACTTAATCGCAGAATCCTCGGTGCCTGAAGCTGCACCAAGAATGCGATGTCAATCTGCGGTTGCACATCAACAACGCGAACCGCAAATAAATAATGCGGTGATGACCAGGAAACTAGGGTTTAAATATGCGATGAGAACAAGAAGGATGCGAAATGCATTCCTGTTATGCGACAGGAATGCGATCGCATAACCTGTCTGCAGGGGCAATTTTTGTCTGTGTCCCACCCGACCTTTGGCCCACTATAAAATGATTTACTTGGGTTTTGTGGGTCATTCTTGTCCAGTCTTTGAAGAACATTCCCCTATTAGAATATTCTCTTTTTTTTGGAAGCATTATAACTTCATTCTTGGTTTGTAAGCATTCATGACACTTAAAACTCTTAGCTTTTTGTCATTTATTATGAGTAGCTAGCCTTAAATACTAAGGTTGTGGACCCTAAATGGGTGTTATGTATTTGGGTATTTAACATTGAATATATGCATAATGGGTTGTTGATATTTATTTACTCTTCATTGTACATTTCTTGTTAGTGGTTGCAAACATTAACTTATGCCATAAATTCTTTCTTAGCTTGGAAAAGTGGGTTAGAATAGGTAAGGGTAAATATCAAAGACTCAAGGCTTTAAACCTTATTTAATAAAATCACTTAGGGATAAGATGGTTTTATTTGGTATAAAATGATTTGGATTTCATTGCAACTCTTTTATATTTGGGAAAATTATAAAAGAGGAAATACTACTCTATTATTGGAAAATATTGGGTAGCCATCTAGAAATCAATTGCATATCAAGAACTTCCCATTAGAAATATATCATATCAATACCCATTTGCATTACACGTCATTAAAAGGGGACACAACCTTGGTTCACCTAATCATATTAACTACACTTTTAAGTAAATCTCATTGCTACTACTTCTATTAGTTTACTACACAACCAACCCCCATCTCCCCATTTACTAATGGAATGGAATTATGATTTGAGTTAAGAATCACACTATCAAAGTAACATTTTCACACCTATTCCCTGTGGGATTCGACCCCAACCTCGTTGGGTTATTATATTTGACTTCGACCGCTTTACACTATTTTAAAGTGTAATTTGAGCGTATCAAATTTTGGCGCCGTTGCCGGGGAATACGGTTTTGAAATTAGTAGTTAGTATGTACTTCACTTTATATCTTTTTCTAA
>ML247482.1:15569-74766 GCA_005239495.1 Nicotiana undulata | reverse complement strand
CATGGAATGATACTGATGCTCAAGGCAGAAGGATTATTTCACAATTCAACTGATGATGACCCCACGCAACACCTAAGGAATTTCTTGCGTGTGTGCGCCATGCACAAACAGACCAATGTATCAGATGACGCCTTGAGGTTGCGAGTGTTCAAGTACTCATTAGCGGGAGAGGCAAGGAAATGGCTTCACAACTTACCTCCTCACACCATCACTACATGGCCGGAGCTAGTCCGAGCCTTTTTGTCAAAGTGGTTCCCCGATAGCAAGAAATATGAGCTTAGAGACAAAATATTCTTCTTCAAGCAAATGACGGGGGAACACTTACATGAAACATGGGACCGATTCAAGTTTTACCTTGTGAGATCACCGAACCATGGGTTACCGGACCACATTTTGATGGAAATATTTTACATGGGATTGGACCCACTCTCCCAGTCAATTGCAAAGAATGTCGCGGATGGGTCTTTCATGGATAAGTCATTTGCTAGAATTACGCAAATTTTAGACAAGATGGCTAAGTACAATCAAGCTTGGCATTCGGAAGATACAACTGGGGGAATTTCTTATGGCACTCCTTCTCTGGCAAACATGATCAAAGAGAATCAAGAGAGAGACCAAGTAATTGCCGGTCTCGCCACTAATGTTGATGTATTGACAAAGATGCTCAAGGAAAATCAAACCAAGAAAGTGCATATGGTGGAAGACATGCAATCAATGGGTAATCAAGAATGGGAAGAAGCAAACTATGTTCAAAACTCCAAAGGTGGTTATCGCCAACAAAACAATTGGAGGCCAAACCCGCAAGGGCAAGGCCAACAAAATTGGCGCAATGAACAAGGCGGTCAATGATCACGGAACAACAACAATAACTATTCCAATAGAATCTCCAATCCTTATGTAACACCAAGAGTGCAATATTCCAACTCTTCACAATCATCAAGTGAATCTAAAATGGAAGGGATGCTAGAGCGGATTTTGCAAAACCAAGAGAAAAGCGATGCAACAATGAGGAATATGTCCGAGGTGGTGGGGTCACACACCGCTTCGATTCAAAAACTTGAATTGCAAATGAGAGATCTATCAAGAGAGCAAACTCCCAAGCAAAAAGGCACACTTCCAAGTGACACGGTGGTAAACCCGAAAAGCGGCCCAAGTGGGTCGACATCTCATTGCATGGCCATAACAACGAGAAGTGGTAAGGTGCTACAAGACGAGAGTGAAAAAGTGATTGATGTTGAGAACAATGATAAAGGAGAGGAAGCACGACGTGAGTCGCCGGTAGTAGTGGAGGTTGGAGAAACCCTCCTAGAGGATGAGATTCAAAGAGAAAGAAAAGGAAAGGCCGTGGAAAGGGCGAAGGAGACCCCAAAGGCTCCTCCCCCAATTCCTATAGCTAATCCTCCATTTCCTCAACTGTTTGCACGAAGAGCGGATGATGGGAAGTTCAAAAAATTCTACGACATCTTGAAGAAATTATCGGTGAATATTCCATTCTTGGAAGCTTTCCAAGAAATGACGGGGTTTGCCAAGTACTTGAAAGAGTTGATGACGAAGAAGAGAATAGCAAATAATGAGGTGGTGAATTTGACTCATCGGGTTAGTTCAATAATTACTACATCAACCGTGGAGAAAAAGGGAGACCCGGGAGCTTTTACTATTCCGTGCACCATTGGGTTGAGAGATTTTGCTAGAGCACTTTATGACAACGGTGCTAGTATAAATTTGATGCCTCTTGCTATTTACAAGAAAGCGGGATTAGGATTGCCAAGACCAACTAGCATGCGTTTGCGAAGGTGGGGAAGTTCCTTCTTTTGGCCGAATTTTTCATCTTGGATTGTGCAGTAGACAAAGAGATTACTATCATTCTAGGGAGACCATTCCTTGCGACGGGAAGAGCATTGATGGACTCAGAACGGCATGAAATCAATTTCCGGGTGAATGATGAAGAAGTCACTTTCCAAGCAAGCAAAGGTTTGAAGTTGCCAAGTACTTATGAAGGAATTTCGGTAATTGATGTGGTTGATGAGGTGGAGGATGCCGTTGAGATGAAAGTGGAAGAAGAGGGCCTCAGAGAGGCATTGGCGGCAATTTTGGTAAATTTTGATGATGAGAACATTGAGGATTATGCGGAGATGGTCAACGCATTGGAAGGGCGTGGGTCCTATACATATGCACCAAAGAATCTTTCCCTCGACCTAGAGAATCGAATGACGCCACCCGCAAAACCTTCAATCATGGAGCCACCACACCTTGAGCTCAAACCACTTTCATCTCACTTGAGGTACAAATTTCTTGTATCTAATAATACTTTACCCGTAATCGTGTCTTCTTTGTTGAATGATGTGCAGGTAGATGCATTGCTAAATGTCTTGCGGGAGCACCGACAAGCGATTGGATGGACAATAGCAGACATCCGGGGAATTCCCGCCGGCATATGTGAACATAAAATTTAACTGGAAGAAGGGAGCAAACCAAGCGTAGAGCATCAAAGAAGGTTAAATCCCTCTATGCAAGAGGTGGTCAAGAAGGAGATAATCAAATGGTTGGATGTCGAGGTTATCTACCCCATTGCAGATAGTCCGTGGGTAAGTCCGGTGCAATATGTGCCCAAGAAAAGAGGCATGACGGTGATCCACAACGAAAGGAATGAACTTATTCCTACGCGGACAGTCACCGGATGTAGAGTGTGCATGGACTACCGGAATCTTAACAATGCTACTTGCAAGGATCATTTCCCTATGCCTTTTATTGATCAAATGCTTGATCGACTAGCGGGAAGATATTTATATTGCTTCCTTGATGGATATTCCGGCTACAACCAAATCAACATCGCCTTGGAAGATCAAGAGAAAACAACTTTCAATTGCCCGTACGACACCTTTGCTTTTAGTCGGATTCCTGTTGGGTTGTGCAATGCCCCGGCCACATTTCAACGATGTATGATGTCCATATTCTCCGATATGGTAGAGGATTTATTGGAAGTTTTCATGGATGATTTCTCGGTGGTGGGTGACTCATTTGAGCATTGCCTTGACAACCTCCGACAAGTGCTAAAACGGTGTGAAGAAACCAATCTTGTGCTCAATTCGGAAAAATGTCACTTCATGGTTGATGAGGGGATTGTTTTGGGGCACAAAATTTTAAAGAAGGACATTGAGGTCGATCGGGAGAAGATTGAGATCATCTACAAACTCCCTCCTCCAACTTCAATGAAAGGCATCCGAAGTTTTCTTGGTCATGCCGGATTCTATCGGCGCTTTATCAAGGACTTTTCAAAAATTGCAAGCCCTATATGCAAAATACTTGAAAAAGATGCCAAGTTCTTGTTCGATGAGGGATGCCTCAAAGCATTTGAGGAGCTTAAAGAAAAGCTCACCACAGCCCCCATTATTGTCACACCGGATTGGTCTCTTCCATTCGAGCTTATGTGTGACGCTAGTGGTGTAGCTATTGGAGAGGTATTGGGTCAAAGGCACAACAAAATTCTCCATCCCATCTACTATGTAAGCAAAACTCTTAACGGGGCCCAAATGAACTACACAGTGACAGAGCAAGAGCTTCTTGCTATTGTTTATGCTTTTGAGAAATTCCGGGCTTATCTTTTGGGATCCAAAGTGGTAGTCTTCACAGATCATGCTGCTCTTCGCTATCTTATGGCAAAGAAAGATTCCAAGCCAAGGTTGATCTGGTGGGTCCTTCAATTGTAAGAATTTGACTTTAAAGTCAAAGACCGGAGGGGCACTGAAAATCAAGTTGCGACCATCTCTCTCGAATTGAAGAAAATGGGCGCCCAAGAGATGACTTAGATATTGATGATGCTTTCCCTGATGAGCATATTCTGGCATTATCCTCTTCTTCAGCTCCTTGGTATGCTGACATTAAAAATATTTGTTCCGCATCTGTGCGGACAACATTATTAGAAGATGTGTTCCAGAAGAAGAAGTGATGCCAATTCTAAAGGCATGTCATGACTCACCGGTGGGGGGTCACCATGGAGGGAACCTGACGGCGGCGAAAGCACTTGATTGTGGATATTATTGGCCTACTCTCTATCATGATGCAAATCAAATGGTCAAAGCTTGTGACCAATGCCAACGCCAAGGGTCAATCTCCAAGAGACATGAGATGCCGATGAACTTTGTACTGGAGGTTGAGATTTTTAATTTATGAGGCATCGACTTTATGGGTCCGTTTGTAAGCTCTTGTGGGATGAAATACATTCTCGTAGCTGTGGACTATGTGTCCAAATGGGTTGAAGCCGTTGCATTGCCAAATAATGAATCTAGGAGCGTGACCGCGTTCCTGAAAAGAAACATATTCACACGGTTCGGCACCCCTAGAGCAATTCTCAGTGACGGTGGTTCCCATTTTTGTAACAAGGCTTTCAATGGCCTATTGGAAAAGTATGGTGTAAAGAACAAGGTGGTGACGCCTTATCATCCTCAGTCGAGTGGCCAAGTCGAAGTCTCCAACAAGGAGATAAAGAACATCCTAGCTAAAATTGTTAATGCAAACCGGACCGACTGGTCAAGGAAGCTGGATGATGCACTATGGGCCTACCGGACAACATACAAAACTCCTATAGGAAACCATACAGGCTAGTGTTCGGAAAAGCATGTCATCTACCCGTGGAACTTGAACACAAAGCCATGTGGGCACTCAAGAAGTTGAACCTGAATTGGGATGAAGCTGCGAATTTGAGGCTAAATCAACTCCACGAAATGGAGGAATTCCGCTTCCATGCTTATGAGGGCGCAGCTATGTATAAAGAGAGGATTAAGGTTGTCCATGACAAGAAAATCCTAAAACAGGAGTTCCACACTGGTGACTTGGTGTTACTATTTAATTCCTGACTCAAACACTTTCGGGGAAAACTCAAATCCAGATGGTTCGGCCCGTTCAAAGTGGTGAATGTCTCTCCTTTTGGTGCTGTGGAACTAGCAACTGAGGACAGACTTCGTACGTTCAAGGTGAATGGCAAACACATTAAACATTACTTGGGCTCCGATGGTAAGAGGCATGTGGTAGAAAAATTAGCTCTGAAGGATGGTCCTTGTCCCACTGATGAATGACCCCAAAGGAATACCAACTTCGTCGTGCCGCGACGTTAAATCAAGCGCTTCATGGGAGGCAACCCATGTTTGGTAACATTTCTATTTATCTTTCTATTTTTGTTTCCCCATAAATGTGGCTCGTGTGAGTGCAGATAACGAGTGTGAGTGCAGATAGCTCAGGCAATCGCAAAGACAGGGTCGACAATTGCACATAAAAGCCAAGTAGCGAGAAAATTGGCCAGTATGCGGCACATATGCGACCGCATTACATGTATGCGATTTGCATTTGCGTCGCAGACATCAATAGAAAGTTTAGGACATTTGATGGCCATTATGCGATGCCAAGGTGCACTATGAGAACCGCATTACACGTATGCTATCGCATAGTGCACAACATTTTCCCTCTCAGAGTACTTATACTCGAACCACTGCATGCTGAAGATGCGACCACACACTTCATTATGCGATCCCTCTCTCACCGCATTTCGCTCCCAGGTAAGTCCCTCATCTCTCTCACACGTTGCCCTACATAAACAAAAACAAAACATTTAAAAAAAAAAAACAAAACACAAAAATAAAGGGGAGAAAACGGAAAACAAAGACAAAATTTCCAAGTTGTAACGACATCAATAATCCATCGCATTCTTCCTCTTCAAGGCCCAATTGTTCATCTGGTATGGGTCTCTCCCTTCTTTTCTGCGATTTTTGTTTTTTGTTATCTAAGGTTTGTTTGAATTTCATAAATGCTATGGACCTGTTGTATTCGTTTCTATTATATGTTGTGGTTTTCCTGCTTTTCGCCTTGTCTTTTTAGTGAAGACGTATAGGGGAGGGGGAAGGGTATAATGGGGAGTTGCTCTGAAAAGAATCCGTCATTGTTAGGGCTAAACATCTGCACTTGAACAATCAGCGGTTCGAATTTCTAAAATGCGGACCGCATTTGTATCACAACTCTAGCCCTAGACTCATTAGAGAAGAAGACTTATGCGGCGCATTTGCGGTCGCATATTCGAAATGCGGATCGTATCTGTGTCGCATACACGCACATAGCACTCCCTCAACCCAACTCCCATTGTTCGACCTGTCTACGATCGCATGCTCACTTTTGCGGTGGATTATGCGATCGCATTAATGAGTCCATTTTTGTCCATGCACTTCTGCGATGCATATGCGAACCGCATGGTGGTTATACGATCGCATTAGTCTTTTTTGTTACCCTGTGTGTTCTCATGCGACAGTTTTGCGATTTGCATTGTGGTAATGCGATCGCATGCCACGTCGCGTAAGTGAAATTTTCTGTACCTTGGTGCATGTTTTCGTCCTTTATGTTTTTTTGTCCGTCCGTCCACTCACAAGTATTTTCTCGTTGCAGCAATGGGTCGCAAGCATGTTTCTCCCGCTGCTAAGAGAGCCTCCTTAAGCATGCAGGCACAACCATCAAGACACGCACCTCCACAGAACATAGTTGACAGTTCCTCCCAGTCTGATGAGGGGGCCATTAAACTGGAGGTAAATTTGGAAGCCGAGGTACGGAGGAAACAAGGGGATGACTATCAGCTGCGCTTTCCATTGCCCTTGTCTAGACAGCTATACCGGGAGGGTCTGAGCACAAGAAAGATCCTTCCTGAGAAAAGGCTCAGTCTCAAGGGCCTGCAAGAGCGGTACCCCCATATTTTAGACAACATAAAAACTAGAAAATGGGAATGTTTCACCGAACCCCTTGAAGAGTACAATGAAACAATGGTGCGGGAATTTTATGCCTTTTATGCTGCTTCTAGAAATGCCCATCACAAGAGGAACAAGATCTTCAGTGAGCAAGTGCTAGTCAAGGGGGTGGAAGTATCCTGCCACCGGGACGCTATTCATGCTCAATATTTCTCAACGTCGAGCCCGAGTACAGCAGATACAAGGCCTAGCTGGCCAACCATGATGGAGAGCGTGCTTGGGTCGCCTCTGTGATTGCTAGAGGGACTCCGGCTTGGATCTCTCCTAACCACAAAATTTACAAAGAAGATCTCACGAGGGAAGGGAGATTCTGGCTTTCTTTTGTCGTCTCACGCCTGATTCCCTCAAGGAACAAAATAGATATAAGCATCAAGAAAGCCATTCTCATTGCTTGCATTATATCAGGGATCACTGTGGATGTGGCCGACATTATTTTTCAACAGATTGGGGTCCGAGCTTGGCAGAAGAAGAATTCATTTCCCTTCCCCTGCCTCATCACTGCATTATGCCGAGATGCTGAGGTCCCTCTTCTACCTTCCTGTGACAAGACAGCAAAGGCCGACAAGGATATCAATATCACTCGTATCAGTGATGCGGTGCCCAGAGCAGCAGCTGCACCTCCAGTCATCCCTATGCATATCCCTACAGAGGACGAGCCCTCAGAGCCTCAGCCTTCTCCGACAGCGCCATCCACTACTTCCTCCTAGCCGGATTCCAGTGCCAGTACCCTCTCGGCCATCCCACTGCATGTTCTCTCTCAGCTTAGTCACCTAGCTCAGCACACCAATGCTAAGGTCGACAAGCTTGTGAGTGAGCTTCCCATTTTGATCCGGCAGGCCCTTACTCCTATTTAGTCTTCAGTGACTGCTCTCGAGGGTCGCCTCCAAGAACTTGAGGCACGCATCGAGAAGGTGGAGAGAGGTGAGGATAGATACTTTCCAAAGGTCCGGACCGATGTGTCCACTCTGAAGACGGAGCTCCACCGGCTGCAACATTTGGAGTTTGATTTCTCTTCCCTTCTGCCCAAGGAAGGGGAGCAACGAGAGGGCACCTCCGGGCCTGGGCTAGGTCTTGATGTCTCCGCTCTTATGACAGCACAAGCTACCCCGCTTGTCCCTTCACCTCCCCTCCTCCTGCACCAGTTGATGTACCCTCTGGAGAGGAGTCTGATCACTCTTCAGCTTCTGAGGGTGAGGGTTCAGAAGAGGGGTCTTCATGGTCCGATGATGAGGAGCAAGGCCCTCAGGAGAAGGGAAATGGTGTTTCTTCCACCACAGTTACAGAGGCGGCTGAGGAGGAGCAGCTACAAATTGCCATTCAGCGCTCCTTGGTGGACAAAGTTGTCCCGGTCACAGTTCCGCAGTCAAAGGATGGGGGCAGCACCTCTACTATCCAGCAGACCACCGACTCCCGTAGCGCTTAGTGCGCCCCAGGGAGCCCCTCACTCTGTCTTTACATTTCTTATGCATTGGGGACAATGCATGATTCTTAGTTGGGGGTGGTGCTGTATTTATGTTTTTGTGACAACTTGAAGGATATTGTACTTGTATTTTTTGTTTTATGTTATGTATGTTTTCATTTTTGTTTCTTTGGTATGAGATATCTTCAAGTTGTCAATAAACCAGATGTACATATACCTTTTGTGGTACTGATGTATTTCATCACCGTTAACTCTTGTTTGCAGTTTATATATATATATATATATATTTTTTTCTTCGCCGGGTTCTTTTCCAAGGGTGTAGTAGTAGAACCACGGCACCTGAACGAAACGTATTGACCGGTTTAGTGTAAGTGTCTAGTCTCAAGCATGTGTGTTTGTAAATAATTCCCCTTCCTATAGAAATAATGTGTTAAAAAGAAAATCAACTCTGTGTACTTGAGGCTCGCCTGTTGACTCTATGTGTACTTAGAATTATACACGCAAATAATGAAGGTTTCGAGTTGTCGAGCCTTGACTCTTGAGCTAAAACGATGTTGAAACGAACAGTCATGTGCCATGTGTGTTAGCTGTTTGTATCAATAATTCTTGTGTTTACTTCTGTCAACTAGAACTTGCCCAGTTGGTTTTTCGGTGCTAATAATAAGCACATTGAGTTGGAGAAATGACCTTAGGCATTCTTTGTGTTATTGAGAAACCCAGTGAACCTTTCAAGCTACCAAATGTTTGCATGAATATCACTAGTTGCCCATTTGAGCCTTTAGCCTTTTTGTTGGACACCTCATTACGAGCCTTTCCCGTTTCGAACAAGTAATTCCATCTTTTTAACCCGTCCCTCCTTGAATATTGAGAATGAGGCAAAAAGCCTAAGTTGGGGGTTTGGTGAAAGAATTGGAAATTGGCAAGGTTGTATATCGAGTGTAGAGCATATACCTCAAAAGATTCAATTGAAAATTATTCAAGCTCCATAAAAAAAAAAAAAAAAAAGAGAGATAGTTATGTATGTAAATAAATATGGAAGCTTGGAAGAAATTTAGTGAGGTAGTTCTACGTGGGTAACTAAATGCCAATGAGGGTATATAAGGGGCACTGAAAGAGGATGATGTGAGTAGTATTCAAGGAGGGTGTAGTCACTTGTACCTAAATGATTATCCAACCCTGCCCTAAGCCTACATTACAAGCCAGAAAAGTCCGTAGGGGATCTCCAACTTAATGTTCTTAAAGTAGTAACGAATTAAAATAGGGGCAAGCCTATGGTATGATGTGTTGTAACACTTGAAATTTTTTGTGAGTGTGAGTGTCTTGGTAAATATGTCCCCCGTATTGTCTTTGTAAATATTGCAAGTGGGGACCTTCTTTCTTTTTGGTAAGGGCACATGAACTGTGAGGTGTAACAATAGTTGAGTTCTTGAAGTCGGGTGCATGCGCACTCAGCCGAGAGTAACATTTAGTCAAATTGTTCGAGGCTCAAAGTTCACAAGTTGAGTATTATCCATATTAATAGTAGTAACTGTTCATGATGGGTAAATGGATGAAATGCATGCTTGTAGTACTGGCACTTAACACTGTCCTTGGTCATAGTTTCTTCCGGTCTTGTAGTTTAAGTGTAGGTTAGGATAGAGTCATTTTAGTTGCTTGTGTACAAGCAAGAGTTTAAGTTGGGGGTGTTGATGTGCCGGTGAATTTCGGCACATTTAATACCAAATTTCTTAAATTGTAGTTTGTTTCAAGAGCATTTAACCTCTATACTTATAGAATTTTGACGTTTTGCAGTGCATGAGATGTAAATACCAAGACCATGAAAAGAAAGCAAAGAAGCTAAAAAGTGAGGGAAACAACATTATGCGATCGCATATCTGACAAGAGAGCGTCGCATAACTTAAATGCAAAATGCATAATGCACCCAGAGATCGCAGACCGCAACATAAAATATAGGCCAATCTCAAGAGCTAAAATGCGGTCGAGTATGTGATCACATAACTCACATGCGAGCCGCATACTAAACCGCAGAATCCTCGGTGCCTGAAGCTGCACCAAGAATGCGATGTCAATCTGCGGTCGCACATCAACAATGTTAACCGCAAATCAAAAATGCGGTGACGACCAGGAAACTAGGGTTTAGATATGCGATGAGAACAAGAAGAATGCGAACCGCATTCCTGTTATGCGACAGGAATGCGATCGCATAACCTGTCTGCAGGGGCATTTTGTTCTGTGTCCCACCCGATCTTTGGCCCACTATAAAAGGATTTACTTGGGTTTTGTGGGTCATTCTTGTCCAGTCTTTAAAGAACATTCCCCCTATTAGAATATTCTCTTCTTTTTGGAAGCATTATAACTTCATTCTTGGTTTGTAAGCATTCATGACACTTAAAACTCTTAGCTTTTTGTCATTTATTATGAGTAGCTAGCCTTAAATACTAAGGTTGTGGACCCTAAATGGGTATTATGTATTTGGGTATTTAACATTGAATATATGCATAATAGGTTATTGATATTTATTTACTCTTCATTGTACATTTCTTGTTAGTGGTTGCAAACATTAACTTATGCCATAAATTCTTTCTTAGCTTGGAAAAGTGGGTTAGAATTGGTAAGAGTAAATATCAAAGACTCAAGGCTTTAAACCTTGTTTAATAGAATCACTTAGGGATAAGATGGTTTTATTTGGCATAAAGTGATTTGGATTTCATTGCAACTCTTTTATATTTGGGAAAATTATAAAGAGGAAATACTACTCTATTATTGGAAAATATTGGGTAGCCATCTAGAAATCAATTGCATATCAAGAACTTCCCATTAGAAATATATCATATTAATACCCATTTGCATTACACGTCATAAAAAGGGGACACAACCTTGGTTCACTTAATCATATTAACTACACTTTTAAGTAAATCTCATTGCTACTACTTCTATTAGATTACTACACAACCAACCCCTATCTCCCCATTTACTAATGGAATGGAATTATGATTTGAGTTAAGAATCACACTATCAAAGTAACATTTTCACACCTATTTCCTGTGGGATTCGACCCCAACCTCGTTGGGTTATTATATTTGACTTAGACCGCTTTACACTATTTTAAAGTGTAATTTGAGCGTATCAGCATCTTTTCACCCGTGGCTGATATTAAGACTTTGCCTAAGACGACACCTTTAACATTAGAAGATCCATCAGTAAATAGGGTCCATAGACCCGGATTAGCACCGTTAAAGAATTGTAAATCTTTTTCCTTTTCAAGGACAATGTTATTATTAAAATCAACAACAAAATCAGCTAAAATTTGAGACTTTATTGCAGTCCTAGGCTGATACATTATCTCATGCTCGCTTAATTCTATGGCCCATTTGGCTAACCTTCCAGATAATTCTTGTTTATGCAGAATATTTCTTAATGGATATGAGGTCACAACAATGATTAGATGACATTGAAAATATGGTCTTAATTTTCTAGATGCCATAATTAGAGCCAAGGCTAATTTTTCTAGATGTGGGTATCTAGTTTCAGCATCTAATAAAGTCTTGCTTACATAATAAATTGGAGATTGTTTACCTCTGTCTGCCCTTACCAGTACTGCACTTATGGCAATTTCTACAACGACAAGGTAGATATACAACCTCTCCACTTCTTTTGGATTGGATAGCAAGGGGGATTTTTATAGATAAGACTTCAGATCTTTGAGAGCCTGTTGACATTCTTCAGTCCATTCGAACTGATTTTGCTTCTTGAGAACTGAAAAGAATTTAAAGCTTTTCTCGAAAGACCTGGAAATAAATCTTCCTAAGGTTGCAATTCTGCCTGTTAGTCTTTGAACTTCCTTTTTATTCGTAAGTATATCAGGTATTTCTTCAATAGCTTTAATTTGAGCAGGATTTACTTCTATTCCTCTATTTTATACAAGGAACCCCAAAAATTTACCTGATTCTACAACCAAAGGCGCATTTTTCAGGATTCAATTTCATATTATACCTGCGCAAAATTTCAAAGGTAATAGAGAGGTGCTGGAAATGGTCCTCCGCATATGTTGATTATACTTGCATGTCATCGATGTAGACTTCCATCGTGTTTCCCATATGTTCTTCCAGCATTGTTCAGGCCAAAAGGCATGATTTTGTAACAATAAGTCCCCCTGTTTGTGATAAAGGAAGTTTTTTCCTCGTCTGAGGGATCCATATTAATCTGATTATAACCAGAGTACGCATCTAGAAAGCTTAACAATTCATGACCTCTTCGTCAATCACTTGATTCTTTAATGGTCCTTGCTTTCTTTTCTCTTGCTTGACTGGTATGAAGGATGAATCTTCATTTAGCTTATGAGTCATCACTTCTGGAGGTATACCTGTCATGTCTGAATGGGACCATGCAAAGCAATAGATATTAGCTTTTAAAATAATCAATTAACTTACCTCTTCGGCTTGGGCTTAGCCTCATGCCTATGTGAACTTTCTGTTCAGGCCTTTGTTCGAACAATGGAACAACTTCGAGCTCTTCCGTTGTTGTTTTGATGTGTTCATCTTCCTTCGGTTCTTGAATGACGTCAGGTCGGGAATCCATGTTTGTGTGATTTGGTATTTCTTCTGTGGTGGCTTGATTCACCTTCTCATTGCTATCTTCTTTCGTACCTGTTTTAGGAATAATATCTTCCGTACCTATTTGGATAGTAACTTCTTCCATACCTGTTTGGGAGATTTCCTTATCTTTTGATTCTTCCACTTCTACTTTTTTGTTGTAATGTACCACGAAATTTATATTGCTCGTGGTTTGTTGATCGCCTCTAATTTGTTGAATTCCTCATTCAGAAGGGAATTTAATTACCTGATGCAAAGTGGATGGTATTGCTTTCATGTCGTGGATCCATGGTCTTCCCATGATCACATTACAAGCCATGTCAGTATCGATGACTTGGAACCTTGTATTTTTTATTACTCTCTCAACATAAGTGCTAAGCTCAATTTCTCCTTTGGTTATAACCGTAGAGTTATCGAACCCTGATATGGCTCGTGCCTTCGGGATTATTTGACTCCCCAATGGAATTTCTTCCACGACTATTAGCAAAAGAATATTGACTGAACTACCTGGATTAATCAACACTCTTTTTACATTAGTGTCATGAATAAGTAAGGATATTACCAGAGCGTCATTATGGGGGAGCATCACTCCGGTGATATCTGCATAATCAAAGGTTATATTGTCTGCTTCCGGATTTTCACGAACCCGTTTTTTGTGTGTAATTGTGAACTTCGTGGCTACTTTGCAAGCCACTCCATTTACTTCCTCACCTCCGTGTATCATGTTGACAATTATTTTTGGAGATGGAGGTTTTGGGGGCTCCTGCCTGTTCTTCATGTATGCCTGCTTACCATTTTCACTAAACAATTCTGTTTAGTAGCCCTGTTTCAATAATTGTTCTATCTCACCTTGTAAAAATCCGCAATCTGTGGTTCTGTGCCCATGATCATTATGGAATTCACACCAGAAATATAGGTTCATTTTATTTGGGTTGGACCGCATTTCTTTGTGCCATCGAACCTTATCACCCATATTTCTTAATACTGAAACTAGTTCGGAAGTACTTACATTGAATGTGTGATCCCCAATGCGTGCATTACCTCTAGTTCGTTCATCTCGATACTTTTTGGATCTTGATGAGGATGAGCCTACATCTCTACTCGATGGTCTATATTCTGACCGAGTGTTTTCGAACCTGGGACGAGTTTCTCGTCCCGAAGGTCCCATATAAGGATCACACCCGTTTTTACCTGATCTTCTGTGTGATTAGGAATGTCTGGAACTGATACGATCTTCGTCTTTTGAACGAGTGATGGTATCTTCTTCTATACGAAGCTTGTGTTGTACCTGTTATAGACATCATCCATGTTGTAGCTGGGAATTCTTTCAAACTTTCCTTGAGTCTTCTCGTGGCTTCTAAACTTTTTGTCATTTAAGTTGCTTGTAAATGCCATGGCTGCCCAATTATCAGGCACCCTTGGTAGTAGCATTCTTTCTCGTTTAAACCTGTTTACAAATTCACGGAGTAGTTCCGTGTCTCCTTGTTTTATTTTAAATATGTCATCCATTCTTTTCTCCACTTTTTGCGCACCGGAGTGTGCTTTTATGAAGGAATCTGCAAGCTCAGCAAAAGAATCAATAGAGTTTTCAGGGAGAAGAAAATACCAAGTTAGCGCTCCTTTGGTAAGTGTTTCTCCAAACTTTTTGACTAAGGCTGACTCAATTTCTTGTTTTGTCAAGTCATTGCCCTTAAATTCGGTGGTAAAAGCAGTCACATGGTCTCGTGGGTCGGTTGTTCCGTCATATTAAGAACATCAGGAATTTTGAACTTCTTGGGAATAGGCAAGGGTGCTGCGCTTGGTTTCCAAGGTTGTTGAGAATATCTATCGACGTCAATGCCTTTGATAATTGGTGGCACTCCAGGAATTTGTTCGATTCAATCGTTTTGTTCCTTCATCTGTTTCTGCCAGGTTAGTAATAAAGTTTGCAATTCAGAGCTATTAGACATACCTGGTCTCGTTTCGAGAGATTCATTAGGAGTATCTCCCCTTCCTGAGTTCGCCAACCCAAATTGATGATTTTCAACAGTGATGGTATTATTCGGGGCTGGTGTTGATGGTGCAGGTGACGCTGTTGGTAATCCCCTTGCGAATTCTTGCAAAGCATGGCTCACGTACTCTGCAATCATTTGCTTTACTTGATCTTGTTCTACTGTTTGATGTTGATACCCAATTTTTCCTCAAACTATTTTTCAACTTGCATATATGCCTTCAAAATCACTTTTTATAACAACCGTTATTTTTCCATAATTTTCCATATTTTTATTAATTTCTTTTCCAATTTATTCAGTATTTTATATTAAGTAATTATTTATAAACTATATTATAAATAATTTCAAAATATTTTCTAGCTCAATATATCATTTTAATCCTATTGGGATTTAACTATTTCACAAATTAGCCAATTTGGCATTATTTAGCTATAATTATAATAATTTTGCAGTTATAGCCTAAATGTATATTTTATACCATTTTAATTCAATAATGAGTCATTTCACACTTTTAATATTAGTTAATTACTTTAATTTCACCTATTTAGCCTTAATTTCATTTTATATAATTATTGGCTATTTTTATTAATTATTTATCTATTTTTTAAATGGGTATTTAATAAGTAGCCACTTTTAATTTCAATTTCAGCCTACTTTAATTTAACCCCAACCCAATTAAAACCATCTCAATTACACGACCCAATACCCAAGCCCAAACCTAAATCTACCTAACCCAACTCGGACTCAATCCTGGTCGTTGATCAAAATTGATCAACGGTCCAGATACACCTCTTCCTTAATTAACCTAGGTGACTACCCCCCCCCCCCTCGATCTCTCATTTCTCACCGGTCCACTCATCTCTCTACCTCCCTCTCTAATCTCTCTCTATCTCCAGTTTCTCTCGAGAACCTTCATTCGTCTCTTCGTCTCCAATGGACACTGTCCACCTTCTTCGGTCATTCCCTCGCCGGAAACCATGGCCTCTCATCATCTCCTGTATCTTTCTTCATCCCTCGCCGACCAAATGATACACTCAGGCCCTCAGATGAACCTGGAGCGGTTCAACTCCTCCCATGGTCCCTCATGCCATTTCCGGCCACCTCTGGTCGTATGAGTAAGATCTGTGACCTCTCCGGCTGAAGCCGGTGAAACTTTAAGGTTTTTCTCATTTTTCTCTGGGTCCTTTGAAACCCTAAAACTTAAGATTTTCCTATTTTCTTCTAGATCTGTTATAGATCTATGTGTGTTATGAGTTCATTGTTGTTTTCCCCAAAGGTTTCTCCCGATTTCTCTAAAATAACTCTTCGTCTTCATAAATAGAGTTTCTTAACCCCCTTTCAAAATGACTTTTCCTTTGATTTTCAGTATTACTCTATGATTTTTTACTATGTTTAAATGACTTATTTAAGTTTTTCCCTCTTATCTGATTCATTACGTTGAAACCCTAATTTCTTGGCCTAGCTTTGGGTTCTGAGTTGTAACGACCCAGTCTATCGTTACGTGAAACCTGCATTTTTATTTGTTGTTATTGACTTGAGATACATTGGTTATACTGTATTTGATGTATTAGAGCTGATAGGATTGAAATCGAATGGTTGTAGTGAGACTTTAGTCAATTAGCCTTTAAAAATAGCCTTAAAATGGAAAAAAAAATCAACTAAGGGTTGACTTATTGGTAAACGACCTCGGAATGAGAATTTTATGGCTCAGATAGCTTTGTTAGGTGATTTGGTACTTAGGAGTGTGTTAAGAATAATTTTGTGATATCCGGTGTAGAATTAGGCTTGAATTGGTGAAAGTTAGTTTTTGGCGATTCCGGTCGGCAGTGGAAAATAGGCTACCGGGACCGGAATGGAATTCGGACAGTTGGAACATGTTCGTAGTGTCATTTTGGACTTGTCTGCAAAATTTCAGGTCAAACGGAGTTGATTTAGATAGTTTCAGCATCATTGGTGAATTTTAGAAATATCAAAGTTCTTAGGCTTGAATCCGATGTAAATTTGGTGTTTTGATGTTAGTTTTGGTGTTTTGAGAGTGAAACTAAGTTTGAATGATGTTATGGGATATGTTGGTAAGTTTGGTTGGGGTCCCGAGGGGATAGGGATTGATTTCGGGATGGTTAACGGGACTTTTGGAAGTTGGAAATTGCAGCAAAAAGCTACTGGTGTGAAATCGCAGAGATTTCCGCACCTGCGGATGTTTGATCGCAGGTGCGGGACCGCAGGAGCGGGAAGGGGGTCGCAGGTGCAGAAGGTTCGCGGGTGCGGTCGCGCATGTGCGGTTAAGTGAGTCGCAGGTGCGGAAATACCTGAGCAGTTAAATAATAACCCTTTCACGACTTAAACCCTTATTTCACCATTTGTGTACGGACAGGGAGCTTTTTGGACGAATTGTAAAGAAGAAAATCAGTAGGTATCACAGAGGTAAGTAAATTGATTATTAAAGCTCGTTTATGGGTGATTATAGACCATAATCCCAGCTTTTAATTCATGAAAAACAGTAGAAAAATAGGATTTGGGGGCATGAGATTATGAGACCTTCAAGGGTCGATTTGAGGGGTCAAATGAACTCCGATTTTTTTGTTCTTTATACGTATGGAATTGTGCGAAGATGAAGAACACTTTTCTATAAAAAATTCTGAGTTTCGGGATGCGGGCTCGGGTTTTGACCGAATTCGGATTTTGAGCCAAATTCGATATTTTTCAATTGAAATCTATTCCTTAAGCATATGTTGATGATAAAAATCTTAACTTGGTAGATTTGGAGCCTTCGGAAGTTGATTTGAGAGGCAAGCGCATTGCAGAATAATTCCGAGCTAGTTTTGAGGTAAGTAATGTCTTTAAATCCTGTCCTGAGGGTATGAAACCCCGGACTATGCACCCTTTCACGGGTTTTGAAATGAAAAGGTTAGAACTTTGGAAATATCTTCCGTACTTAGGCCACTATTGAGTTGCGAAACCTATTTTTTAAGCATATGCTTAATTAGTATTATTTTATTTTGATATGATTTGGGCTGTAAGCCGTGTTTGGGGCCTAGTGCCGATCTGTTTACCCTTTGAGGGTTGTGATACTATATTTTACTCACTGATACGCTATGGTTTTACACTCAGTCTTTCCTGACAAATTGTTTTGACACTCAGATTATTTTGATACTATTTATTGAAAAATGAAACACTATTTCAGTTCGCGAACCCGGTATGTTTATGGCCTAAGGGCAAATTGAGAGTGTCTGACTGAGTGGTGAGGAGGCTTTCATGCCTCAGGAGTGTGGTGAGGAGGCTTTCAGGCCTCAGAAGAGTGGTGAGGAGGCTTTCAGGCCTTATGTTATTATTGCGCTTGGGTTGTAGGAGCCCCCCGGAGTCTGTACACACCCCCAGTGAGCTTCGGTACCGATATTGAGTGATGATTGCCCGCGGGGCTGACACTGAGTGATGATGATACTGAGTGATGATGATACTGAGTGGTGATTGATACTGAGTGATTGAGAAGATGCCTGAGGGCAATGGTTACGATAAATGATTTTGGCCGGAGGGGCAGATTTATTATGATTTTTTTTCTAAGTCTTCGAACTATAATTTACTTCATTTTCGAACTGGTTTTTACTAAGAATTTTACTGAGATATACTGGTATTTCACATGTTTTCAAGGAATTTCTAAAAACTGATTTCGAATTTATTATTTGATAAATACTACTGGGTGACTTGGTGTTTTACTAGTTTTGTGGAATTGTGTATCTGTACTGTGTGTTTATATTACTCAGACTATGATTTATTTTCATTACTTTTGAGTTGTCGTACTCATAAAGACTCCCTGTGCCTCTGTGCACGGATCCAGGTACTAGCTCGCAGCAGTAGCTGACGCAGGTTTGTAGCAGCATTCACGGGAGTTCTAGGTAGCTGTCCAGCGTCCACAGCTTCTCCACTTCCCTTCCTTATTTAGTCTTAGCATTTGATTTAGAGACATTTATTATAGTTTTAGCAGAGTTAGATTTATTTATTCTTAGATGCTCATGACTATTGACTCCAGTTCTGGGAGGTTGATTAGAGTGGTTTAGTTCATTATTGAGGGCGTTAGACTTATGAAATTTATTTCTTTATTATGACTGTTGTTTATTATTATATTGTGAACCGTTATAATTGAATAAGTGCATAGTAAACTGATTGTTGGCTAGCCTAGTTCCACGATAGGCGCCATCACGGCCTGTTAGAATTTGGGGTCGTGACAAGTTGGTATCAGAGCACTAGGTTGCATAGGACTAAACGGTCATGAGCATGTTTAGTAGAGTCTTGCGGATCGGTACGAAGACGTCTATACTTATCTTCGAGAGGCTGCAGAACCTTTAGGAAACATCTCTATTTTCTTGAACTCTTTCGTGCAAATCTATTGATTCTTAAAATCTAAACTTACGTTGTTTCATTCTCTCACTGATGGTGAGGACACGGAATACCGATCAGGGTGACCAGGCACCAGCCAGACCCACAAGGGGTCGAGGCTGTGGTAGAGGTAGGGGACCAGCTCAGGGCAGAAGCCGGGGTAGTACCGCAGGATCCCTCTATCATTCAGGATCAGGTTCCAGCCGATGGAGCTCCAGCGAAACAGGCTCAGGCACCGGCAATGCCTATTGTTATTCCAGGTCTTTAGGAGACCCTGGCTCAGATATTGATGGTGTGTTCTAGTTTAACTCGGGCAGTTGCTATGTCCACTACTGCCAATGCAACTCAGACCGTGGGAGGCAATCATACTCCAGCTGCCCGGACACCTGAGCAGGTTGTACGGGGTATTCAGGCACCAGGAGCAGCCCCAGTTCAGCCGGTTGCTCCAACTCAAGATTTTGTGGTCGCTGCTATGCCTGAGGATGAGCAACGTAGGTTGGAGAGGTTCAGCTGACTTAAGCCTCCGACTTCAGTGGTACAGAGGGTGAGGACGCCCAAGGTTTTCTTGATAAATGCTAGAGGATAATACGTACTGCGGGTATTTTGAAGACCAATGGGGTCTCGTTTGTAATATTCTAGTTTGCGGGTGCTTCTTTTACTTGGTGGGAGTCATTTGAAAGGCGCAGGACGGTTGATTCAACACCTCTCACCTGGCAGAAGTTCTCCACGATATTTTTGGAGAAATATGTTCCTCAATCCCACAGAGAAGAGCTGCGCAAGCAGTTTGAGCAGCTGCGCTAGGGAGAATTATCAGTCGCCCAGTACGAGATGAGGTTTTCTGAGTTATCCAGACATGCTTTTGAGATTGTCCTTACTGATAGGGAGAGAATTAGGAGGTTTGTAGATGGTCTCTCGTATTATCTTCGGATTTTGATGACCAGAGAAAGGGTGTCTGGAGTCACATTTGAGCAGGTTGTTGATTTTGCTCGGGATATTGAGTCGGTTCGTAGGTAGGATCATGAGGAAAGAGAGCTCAAGAGTCCTCGGGGATCAGAACATTTCAGTGGTGCCCCTTCTAGAGGGCAATTTCAGCCCAACAGAGGTCGTTCATTTAGACCTCCACAGTCAGTTCACCCAGCGTACATTGGTGTATCGTCGGGGCAGGGTCCTCGCAATGCTCATCAGGGACGTTTATCTTTTAGTGCCCTTCCAGATCAGAGCTCCTCCCGAGCATCATCTTATCAGGGCTCTTCTACGCATGTTCTGTCTGGTGGTTATCTGGGTGACAGAGGTTATCGTCAGTTTTCATCTCCGGCTTCAGGTAGTTGTTATGAGTGTGGAGATTTTGGACATGGGTGGAGACAGTGTCCCCTTCGTCCTAGTAGTTCATCTCAGCAGAGGGTTCAACCCTCGGTTTCAGCCCCAGTAACTTCACCACCTACCCAGGCTGCTAGGGGTGCTGTTCAGGCAGCTAAAGGCCGTCCTAAAGGGGGAGGTCGAGAAGGTGGAGGCCAGCCACGTATTTATGCACTTCTGGATAGGCCTGATGCTATGGCCTCAGATGCGGTGATTACAGGTACTATTTCAGTTTGTCACATTGATGCTTTGGCTTTATTTGACCCTGGTTCCATGTACTCTTATGTCTCATCCTATTTCGCTCATTTTCTGAATATGCCCCGTGATTCTCTAGTTACTTCTATTCATGTTTCGACTCCGGTGGGTGATACTATNTCACAGTGATGCTTTGGCTTTATTTGACCCTGGTTCCATGTACTCTTATGTCTCATCCTATTTCGCTCATTTTCTGAATATGCCCCGTGATTCTCTAGTTACTTCTATTCATGTTTCGACTCCGGTGGGTGATACTATTATTGTGGACCGTGTGTATCGGTCATGTCTTATATCTATTGGGGGTCTGGAGACCCGAGAGGACTTGATGTTACTGAGTATGGTAGATTTTGATGTAATTCTGGGCATGGATTAGTTATCCCCATGTCATGCAATCCTTGATTGTCATGCTAAGACCGTTACCTTAGCTATGCCCGGAGTTCCGAGAGTTGAGTGGAGGGGGTCTATAGAGAACGTGCCTAGCAGAGTGATTTCTTATTTAAAGGCTCAACATATTGTTGAGAAAGGGTGTGAATCTTACCTTGCATTCGTGAGGGATGTTAGTAGTGAGACTCCATCTGTTGATTCTGTTCCCATAGTCCGTGATTTTTCGGATATATTTCCTGCAGACCTGCCTGGCATGCCACCTGACAGGGATATTGATTTTGGTATTGACTTGGTGCCAGATACTCATCCTATCTCTATTCCACCTTACCGTATTGCACCAGTAGAGTTGAAGGAATTAAAAGAGCAACTTCAGGAACTCTTAGATAAGGGGTTCATTCGGCCTAGTGTATCGCCTTGGGGTGCGCCGGTGTTGTTTGTGAAAAAGAAGGATGGTTCGATGCACATGTGTATTGACTATAGACAGTTGAATAAGGTTACAGTGAAGAATCGTTATCCGTTGCCTCGTATTGATGACTTATTCTCCAAGATCGACTTGAGGTCGGGGTATCATCAGTTGAAGATTCGGGATTCCGATATTCCGAAGACAACTTTCAGGACCAGATACGGTCATTATGAATTTCTGGTTATGTCATTTGGGCTGACGAATGCCCCAGCAGGGTTCATGCAATTGATGAACAGCGTGTTTCAGCCCTATCTTGCTACATTCGTTAACGTGTTCATTGATGACATCCTGGTTTATTCTCGTAGCCAGGAAGAACATGCTCAGCCTTTGAGAATCGTGTTGCAGAGATTAAGGGAGGAGAAACTTTATGCAAAATTCTCTAAGTGTGAGTTTTGGCTTGGTTCAGTAGCTTTCTTGGGGCACGTGGTGTCAAGTGAGGGTATTCAGGTTGATCCGAAGAAGATTGAGGCGGTGCAGAGTTGGCCTAGACTGTCTTTAGCTACAGAGATTCAGAGTTTCCTTGGTCTGGCGGGTTACTACCGTCGCTTTGTGGAAGGATTTTCTTCTATTGCTTCACCTCTGACCAAATTGACACAGAAGGGTGTTCTATTCAGATGGTCCGATGAATGTGAGGAGAGCTTTCAGAAGCTCAAGTCAGCATTGACCACAACTCCGGTATTAGTGTTGCCTACTGGTTCGGGTTTTTATACAGTTTATTGTGATGCTTCTAGAGTTGTCTTGGGAGCGGTGTTGATGCAGAATGGTAGGGTGATTTCCTACGCATCAAGGCAGTTGAAGGTGCACGAGAAGAATTATCCAGTGCATGATCTTGAGTTAGCTGCTATTGTTCATGCCTTAAAGATTTGGCGACATTATTTGTATGGAGTGCAGTGTGAGATTGTCACCAATCATCGTAGCTTACAGTATCTGCTAAGGCAGAAGGACTTGAATTTGCGACAAAGGAGATGGTTGGAGCTTCTCAAGGATTATGACTTGACTATTTTGTATCATCCGGGGAAGGCCAATGTGGTGGTCAATGCCTTGAGTCGCAGAGCCGAGAGTTTGGAAAGTCTAGCTTATCTTTCAGCATCAGAGCCACCTTTAGCCCTTGATGTTCAGGCTTTAGCGGGCCAATTAGTGAGACTGGATTTGTCAGATCCTCCACGGGTGGTAGCTAGCATGGCTTCTCGGTCTTCTTTATTTGATCAGATTAAAGCACGACAATATGATGACTGGCACCTATTGGTTCTTCAGGATAGAGTTCGTCGGGGTGATGCCAGAGATGTGACTATTGGTGATGATGGAGTTATGAGGATATGTGGCCGTATTTGCGTGCCCAACGTGGATGGAATTCGAGAGTTGATATTAGTAGAGGCTCACAGTTCGCGGTATTCTATTCATCCGGGTGCCGCGAAGATGTATCAGGATCTGAGACAGCAGTATTGGTGGAGATGGATGAAGAGAGATATTGTTGAGTATGTAGCACGGTGTCTCAACTGCCAGCAGGTCAAGTATGAGCACCAGGGACCAGGTAGTTTGCTTCAGAGGTTAGATATTCCAGAATGGAAATGGGAGAGGATACCATGGACTTTGTACTTTGGCTTCAACGAACTTTGAAGGGTTTTGATGCTATTTGGGTCATTGTGGATAGATTGACCAAGTCCGCGCACTTCATTCCTGTCAGTACTACTTATACTTTAGAGCGGTTAGCTGGTATCTATACTAAGGAGATTGTCCGGTTGCATGGAGTTCTGGTTTTTATTATTTCTGACAGAGGTACTCAGTTCACATCTCAATTTTGGAGAGCCGTACAGAAAGGTATGGGTACTGATGTAGAGATGAGCACCGCATTTCACCCTCAGATCGAGGGGCAGTCGGAACAGACTATTCAGATATTGGAGGATATGTTACGGGCTTGTGTTATTGATTTTGGTGGCTCATGGGATAAGTTTCTGCCATTAACGAAGTTTGCATATAATAACAGCTATTAGTCCAGTATTCAGATGGCCCCGTTTGAGGCTTTGTATGGTAGGAGGTGTAGATCTCCGGTTGGGTGATTCGAGCCTGAGGAGGTTAAGTTATTGGGCACAGACTTGATTCAGGATGCATTGGAGAAGGTGAAGTCGATTTAGGAGCGACTTCGCACGGCGCAGTTTAGGCAGAAGAGCTATGCGGACCGGAAGTTCCGAGATGTGTCATTTATGGAAAGAGATAAGGTACTGCTGAAGGTATCACCCATGAAAGGTGTTATGAGGTTCGAAAAGAGAGGAAAGTTGAGTCCTCAGTTTATCGGTCCTTTTGAGGTACTTCAGAAGGTTGGAGAGGCGGCTTATAGACTTGCTTTGCCACCTATCTTGTCGAGTGTTCATCTGGTGTTTCATGTGTCGATGCTCGGAAAATATGTAGGTGATCCGTCTCATGTGTTAAACTTCAGCACAGTTCAACTCGAGGGTGATATGTCATATGAGGTGGAGCCAGTAGCAATTTTGGCTCGTGAGGTCAGAAAGCTGAGATCTAAGGAGATAGCATCAATGAAGGTGCAGTGGAGAGGTCAGCCAGTAGAGGAGGCTACTTGGGAGAACGAGAGAGAGATGAAGATCAAATATCCTCACTTGTTTGAGACTCCAGGTATGTTTCTAGATTCGTTCGAGGACGAACGTTTGTTAAAGATGGGGAGAATGTAACGACCCGGTCTATCATTACGTGAAACCTTCATTTTTATTTGTTGTTATTGACTTGATATACATTGGTTATACTGTATTTGATGTATTAGATCTTATAGGCTTGAAATTGAATGGTTGTAGTGAGAGTTCAGTCAATTAGCCTTTAAAAATAGCCTTAAATGGAAAAAACAATCAACTAAGGGTTGACTTATTGGTAAACGACCTCGGAATGAGAATTTTATGGCTCGGATAGCTTCGTTAGGTGATTTGGGACTTAGGAGTGTGTTATGAATAACTTTGTGATGTCCGGTGTAGAATTAGGCTTGAATTGGTGAAAGTTAGTTTTGGCGATTCCGGTCGGCAGTGGAAAATAGGCTATCAGGTTCGGAATGCAATTCTGACAGTTGGAACATGTCGTAGTGTCATTTTGGACTTGTCTGCAAAGTTTTAGGTCAAACGGAGTTGATTTGGATAGTTTTCGGCATCATTGGTGAATTTTAGAAATATCAAAGTTCTTAGGCTTGAATCTGATGTAAATTTGGTGTTTTGATGTTACTTTTGGTGTTTTGAGAGTGCAACTAAGTTTGAATGATGTTATGGGATATGTTGGTAAGTTTGGTTGGGGTCCCGAGGGGCTCGGGATTGATTTCGGATGGTTAACGGGACTTTCTGAAGTTGGAAATTGCAGCAAAAAGCTGCTGGTGTGAAATCACAGAAATTTCCGCACCTACGAATGTTTGATCGCGGGTTCGGGCCCACAGGAGCGGGAAGGGGGTCGCAGGTGCGGAAGGTTCGCAGGTGCGGTTAAGTGAGTCGCAGATGCGGAAATACCTGGGCAGTTAAATAATTAACCCTTTCGCGACTTAAACCCTTATTTCACCATTTGTGTACGGACATGGAGCTTTTTGGACGAATTGTGAAGGAGAAAATCAGTGGGTATCACAGAGGTAAGTAATTTGATTATTAAAACTCATTTATGGGTGATTATAGACCATAATCCCAGCTTTTAATTCATGAAAAATAATAGAAAAATAGGATTTTGGGGCATGAGATTATGAGACATTCAAGGGTAGATTTGAGGGGTCAAACGAACTCCGATTTGTATTTTATTTATACGTACGGAATCGTGAGAAGATGAAGAACACTTTTCTGTAAAAAATTCTGAGTTTCGGGATGCGGGCTCGGGTTTTGACCGAATTCAGATTTTGAGCCAAATTCGATATTTTTCAATTGGAATCTATTCCTTAAGAATATGTTGATGATAAAAATCTTAACTTGGTAGATTTGGAGCCTTCGGAAGTTGATTTTAGAGGCAAGCGCATTGCGGAATAATTCCGAGCTAGTTTTGAGGTAAGTAATGTCTTTAAATCCTGTCCTGAGGGTATGAAACCCCGGACTATGCACCCTTTCACGGGTTTTGAAATGAAAAGGTTAGAACTTTGGAAATATCTTCCGTACTTAGGCGACTATGAATTGAGAAACCTATTTATTAAGCCTATGCTTAATTAGTATTATTTTATTTTGATATGATTTGGGATGTAAGCCGTGTTTGGGGCCTAGTGTCGATCTGCTTACCCTTTGAGGGTTGTAATACTATATTTTACTCACTGATCTGCTATTTTACACTCAATATTTTCCTGACAAATTGTTTTGACACTCAGATTATTTTGATACTATTTATTGAAAAAGGAAACACTATTTTGGGTCGCGAACCCGGTATGTTTATGGCCAAAGGGCAAATTGAGAGTGTCTGACTGAATGGTGAGGAGGCTTTCAGGCCTCAGGAGTGTGGTGAGGAGGCTTTCAGGACTCAGGAGTGTGGTGAGGAGGCTTTCAGGCCTCAGGAGTGTGGCGAGGAGGCTTTCAGGCCTCAGGAGTGTGGTGAGGAGGCTTTCAAGCCTCAAGAGTGTGGTGAGGAGGCTTTCAGGCCTCAAGAGTGTGGTGAGGAGGCTTTCAGGCCTCAGGAGAGTGGTGAGGAGGCTTTCAGGCCTTATGTTATTATTGCGCTTGGGCTGTAGGAGCCCCTACGGAGTCTGTACACACCCCCAGTGAGCGCTGATACCGATATTGAGTGATGATTGCCCGCGGGGCTGACACTTTGTGATGATGATATTGAGTGATGATGATACTGAGTGGTGATTGATACTGAGTGATTGAGAAGATGCCTGAGGGCAATGGTTACGATAAATGATTTTGGCCCGAGGGGCAGATTTATTATGATTTTTTTTCTAAGTCTTCGAACTACAATTTACTTCATTGTCGAACTAGTTTTTACTGAGAATTTTATTGAGATATACTGGTATTTCACATGTTTTCAAGGAATTTCTGAAAACTGATTTCGAATTTATTATTTGATAAATACTACTCGGCGACTTGGTGTTTTACTGGTTTTGTGGAATTGTGTATTTGTACTGTGTTTTTATATTACTCAGACTATGATTTATTTTCATTACTACTGAGTTGGCGTACTCATAAAGACTCCCTGTGCCTTTGTGCACAGATCCATGTACTAGCTCACAATAGTAGCTGACGCAGGTTCGATAGCAGCATTCACGGGAGTTCGAGGTAGCTGTCCAGCGTCCACAACTTCTCCACTTCCCTTCCTTATTTAGTCTTAGCATCTGATTCAGAGACATATATTATAGTTTTAGCAGAGTTAGATTTATTTATTCTTAGATGCTCATGACTATTGACTCTAGTTCTGGGAGGTTGTTTAGATTGGTTTAGTTCATTATTGGGGGCGTTAGACTTATGAAATTTATTTATTTATTATGAATGTTGTTGATTGTTATATTGTGAACCGTTATAATTGAATAAGTGTGTAGTAAAGTGATGGTTGGCTAGCCTAGTTCCACGATAGGCGTCATCACGGCCTGTTAGGATTTGGGGTCGTGACATGAGTTTATCTTTGCTTCTCTGATTTGTGTGTATGCTCGCTTTCTCCTGAGAATGTTCTGATTTTCGATGATTCTTTACTCTATTATGCTTATTAGGGTGTTGATTCGTCTCTTCTTGCCAATACTGTGATTATCTCATTTGTTCACAGAAATTTGTGTTAATTTCATCAGTAGTATTTCATGTGAATCCCTGATTTTATGTGTCATTTGTACCCTATTATACTCATTAGGGTTTATGATTTTTTACTTATTCCGCCTATATTATTTTGTTTATTAACAAATACTTGTAGTAACATCCTTTAATTAGTGCTATTTTGAATCCTTGATTTCCTATAAATTGATACTCTTTTACTAATTGATATCCTTTACCCATTTTTCGATTTCTAAATAATTTTTCTTGCCCTATTATGTGCTTGACTACCTTATTCACTGATTCTTAAAATTATTTCCTTAATTAAGACTTTCTAAACCTAGCCTAATTATCTGCTCTATACTTACCATTTTGAATTATTCCCTTAAGTTATATATGGTCTCTTTTCCATATTTGCTACTTGTCTTTACCGTTTGAAAGTTGACTCCCTTAATTAAGGAAGTACTCATACTATTCTGATACTGATTGATTATGAATCCCTTTAATTACTGCTTGACTCTGATTTCCACCTTATTTACAACAGTTTTTAAGCTATATATACACGATCCTCTTATTTTTTAAAGGACACACAGACACAAACTAATTTCTGCACTCTCTCTCACAACTAAACTTGCTCTCTCTCTATTGTTTCTTCTGTGCTACTTGCTACTGATCTGAGTTAGCCAGATGTAAGCCAAGGTTAACTATTTTGCATCTCATATCTTCTGCTTTTGTGTTACTGATTTCTTCACTTACTAGTATGTCCTAATTTATATTTCTGTCTCCAAAGCAACATGTTTTTATTACTGTCACAATTCTTGGTGTTCCTCATCTATTTTTACTTATCCTTCTATTTTTCAACATGTAACTAGGATCTCAGGTCCTGTCTAGTATATCCAGTTTTGCTTTATTTGGTAGCCTGCCTTTGTGTGTTCAAAACCTACCTTCATGTGAACATTTCTTCTTATGTTTGGTACATTAGTTTTGGTAGACTTTGCTATATTTGATCCCGTCTTTTTACTGTATCCCCAATCCCCTGAATCCCTAAGAATTCTTGACCATGTGCTACCTACTACATGTTTGTCATCATGTGATCTATGTGTTCCCCAACCCCTGCTACCCATGTGTGAAAGCTTGGGTGCTGAACCTATCTTGGTTCTTTGTATGGTGCTGAACATGTTTTGGTCCTAAGTTTGGTCTTCGTTTGCTGATTACTCTGCTCTTCTCAATCTGTTCTTTACTAAGATTACTTTCTCCTAGTTTTACAAGACTACTTCAAGTAATCCCTTTTCCAGAACTGTTTCTTGCTTACTCTTTTTCAAAACTGTTCGAAATTGTTTTAAAACTAGTTTCTTGAATTCCTAAAAACTATATTGAGCACTCTTACTTACTCTTAGATTACTAGGTTCTTCCCCTTTTGTGTGAGCATTGCTTAGGGACCCTTGATCTCCCTATGAACTTTGACACACAAGAGGTGGCCTTTCCACACTGCACTTACTCCATCTTGGCTATGAAATCTGGCGTGAGCACTGCCTGGGATCCCTTGAGGTCCTTAGGGAACTCTGACACACCTAGATTGTGATAAGGTGATAAAACAGTACATGGCATTGAGGATATGGAAACTTGGGCCTATTATGGAAGGCTCTCTATAGTTAACTTCTTCTTTTCCTATTTTTAATTATGTAATTCATATTCAGAGGCTTGTAATAATTATTTGTAAAAACAATTCTGGGGTTGGATAGTGAAAATGGGTGGGGATATGCATGCTATAGTATAAGTAAGGGTTGAAATCATGTTCCTAGGTTTAATTTCTATATGTGCAATAGCAACCATGGTTAGGTACAACATTCCAAGCATGCCATGCATTTAGACAACATGTTACTATAAGACCCCAGAAAATTTTGCCAATCGATATAGGATTTCGAGGTGCCTGGTAGACTAATTATAATATTTTATGTGCTTTAAATATGATGTAAATGAATTGGATGTGGTGAATAAGTGTATGAACCATATAATAAGTAATATGAGGTCCAAGGGTAAGCCTAAATCTAAGCCAAATGGGAAAATTTCATAATCGGCTAAAATTCTAAATGAGTTTACACTAGTACTCATTTTGAAGGAGCATATCTAATTATGTATAGGTTATTTTGTTATTCATAACCTATCAAATGAAAATTCTTTGAGTCTAGTTTCTAACGCTTCAAACCGTTTGTCATTTGGACATTCCTACGCAAAGTTATGGTCGAATTACCAAAAGCTGGAAAAACGCGATCCTGTGTCGAATCTGCGATCGCAAAATCAAAATGTGATCCGCATTTTTGATATGCGATCGCAAATCTGGACGCAGACTGGGCCAGCGTAGCCCAGTTTTGGGCAGCGATTCTGCAATTCACTCTGCGGCCCGCATGTGTGTTATGCGATCCATTATGCGATCGCAGATCTTGTTGATGTGCCGGAGAATTTCGGCACATTTAATACCATATTGCTTAAACTATGGCTCGTTTCAAGAGCATTTACTCTTATTAATCATAGAATTTTTGTATTTTGCAGTACACAAGGTTCAAACACTCAAGACCATGCAAAAGGGAGTTAAAGAAGAGAAAAGAGAAGGAAAATGGTCAAATGTGATCGCATATGCAACATGCGAATTGCATTTCAAGCCTAGGGGTCGCATACCGCAACAGAAAGTTGAGTCAAAATTAAGGAGTGAAATGCAGTCAAATATGCGACCGCATATCCCATTGAATAGCATCTCTATCTGATGCCTGAAGCCACACTACAAATGCGACGCATGAATGCGATCGCATATCATCAATGCGGATCGCATATCTCAAATGCGATAATCTCTGGGACCTAGGGTTTTGATATGTGATGGAAGAAGTGAAGATGCGAATCGCATTCCTGTCATGCGATAGGAATGCGATCGCATATCATCAATGCGGATCGCATATCTCAAATGCGATAATCTCTGGGACCTAGGGTTTTGATATGTGATGGAAGAAGTGAAGATGCGAATCGCATTCCTGTTATGCGACAGGAATGCGATCGCATATCGCCCGACAGGGGTGTTTTTTGTCTGTTTTTCACCCGAATTTTCTGCCCACTATAAAAGGATTTACTTGGGTGTTGTGGGTCATTCTTGTCTAGCTTTTGAACAACATTCTCTCATTAAATAGTCCTCGCCTTTTGGAAGTATCAACGCAAGCAAGTAGTGTTTTGTAAGCATTCATGACATTATTAAATACTTGTTTCTTTTGGTTATTTATGATGAGTAGCTAAGTTTAAACACTGAGGTTGTGGACCCTAAATGGGTGTTATGTATTTGGGTATTTGCCATTGAATATATGCATAATGGGTAGTTGATATGTGTTTACTCTTCGTCTTATATTTCTTGTTAATGGTTGCAAACATTAACTTATGCCATAATTTTATCTTAGCTTGGAAAAGCGGGTTAGAAGTGGTAAGAGTAAATACCAAAGACTCGAGGCGTTAAACCTCGTTTAATAGAATCACTTAGGAATAAGTTGGTTTTATTTGGCAAGACGTGATTCGGATTTATTGCAACTCTTTTACATTTGGAAAAATCATAAAGAGGAAATACTATCGTAGTATTGGAAAATCTAGGATAGTTATCTTAAGAATCATTTGCATATCAAGAACTTCCCATTAGAAATATATCATATTAATACCTACTTGCATTACACTCCATGAAAGGGGACACAACCTTGGTTATTTTACCCATATTAATTACAACCTAAATTAGTTTCCATTGTTACTACTCTTTCGTTAAAATAGTAGACTATTAATCACCACCTTCTTGTTCACTAATGGAATAGAATTTCGATTAGAGTTAAGAACCACACTAGCAAAGTGATAATTTCACACCTATTCCCTGTGGGATTCGACCCCAACCTTGTTGGGTTATTATATTTGACTTCGACCGCTTTACACTATTTTAAAAGTGTAATTTGAGCGTATCACCTGTTACGAAGGCTTATTTTTCCTATTTTTATAACCCGACCCCATTTTCATAAACAGGTTTAAGGGTTTCATTTGGGGTCATTTTCTACTGATTTTAGAGAGAAATGAGAGCATATAGAGAGAGAAAGAAGGGGCCTAACTTAATAATCATCCAAATCTTGCTCAAGTCTTCAAGAATCAAGAAAGATAACCATATATTGTGTTCCATCCGGGTAAGTTCTACTTCTAAAATTTTCATACAAGAAGTTAAGAATTCAAATAGGTTGTGAGGGTAAGAAATAGGCCATGCATGTGGGACTAAGTTGTGGTATGTGTTATTAAAGAACTAATTTGGGTAGTTCATGTTAAACTTTGGGTGAAGGAAGAAGAGATTTCCATTTCTAAACCTTGTAGTCTACTTCACATGTTAGGTGTTTGATGAAACTCCTAAGAGAGTTATACCATGGGTAATCTTCCTAATTATTAATCGATTTTTGATATATCCTATAGATTGATATGGCTAGAGGTGTTGGTGTATGGTATAAACTTAAGAAAAAGCTCTTTGAGGTATGTATGGCTAATTACCTTTGTAGAGTCACCTTGTTGGTGTCCGAGTATTTGGTATGAGTTTATTGCTCGAGCATATGTGAATTGATTGTCCTAATGTGTTGAGATGTAAGATTCTATTCTCCGATTTTCCTAATTGATTGCCCTACCACCGTGCTTTATGAGATTGTGAAAATGGTGATTCCCTGTGCTTACTCTATCATGTGCAAAGCTTGTTAACTGTTGAATACCTCGGTATGAAAGGATGTACTACCAAACGAAAGAATTGTTAACGAATCCAATTGTTGAATGTATCTAAGTGCTAAATGCGGTGTAGTAAATAATAAAAGGGAAATGTGGATTTATCTAATACAACTATATGTTGATGCTCGTTATATGCATGAACTTATCAATGTGAAGGAAAGTGGTACTAAATGAGTGAAAATGGTAATGAACTCAATTGTTGTAAGTATCGAAGTGTTGAGGGTTGTGTAGTGAATGATGGGAAAGAAAAGTGAATTGAATTGACTAATCTAAATGGTTATGGAGTACTGTACATGACTCGCTTCTTGGTAGAGATTATTGTGCCTTTGCTTTCATATGGTAATTCGGTAGTTATGAATTTACATTCTTGATGATGAAAATCTTTGTGACTGAATTGATTGATTGATGTTGCTATTAAATACATTGTTGAATTGTTACGTGTTAATTTCCAGAGTATGTGTAAGTTGGGTGTTCTAAATATGTTGAGGCATGATGCCCAATTCTCTTATTGTCTAGTTGAATTCCATGTGTTATGTTATTCGTAATTGTTAAAGGATAATTTACTTGCAAATGTTCTAACCACGTGTAAGGTTGGCTAGAATACTCTAATTATGTCGGTATGAAGGATTGGTAATAAACCCAAGTATGTGAATATGACTAAGTGCTAAGGGCTGTGAAATGATATGATTATACTACACTGATTGTGGTGATGTCTCATATGACTCGCTGTTTTGGGCAAGATTTGTTGTGACTTGAAACCGTATGGGTGGTTGATTGTATTGAAATGATATCCTTATGATGAAATTCTCTTTGATTGAATTGTGAATTTAAATGATGATTATTGTGATGTGTTGTTTGTGGTTGTGTTTGAAAAATATGATTGTCAGGCAGGGTCGGGTTGCGCGCCGCAACACGAAGTAATAAGATGTGGGTTGTGGTGATAAGGTTGAGAAAAATTGTCAGGCGGGGTCGGGTTGCGCGCTGCAACAAAAAGTAATAAGGTGTGGGTTATGGTGATAAGGGTGGCCGAGGTAATAAGGGTGGAAAAGTGATCATAATCACTATTGAAATGAAAATATATGAAACTCTTGAATATGGAAATGTTGGGAAGGGAAAAGGAGAGATTGTGAAACTTGTGATTTTTGTTGTTTCTTCCTACGTGCAATGTTTGTGAGTTCTATTACTGTCTCTTATCTATGCATTATTGATTGTACTTGGGATAAATTTTGTTCATACATACCAGTACAATTCAAATGTATTGACGTCCCTTTTGCCGCGGGCGCTACATTCTTATGATGATTGTAGGTGGTTCCATAGCAGGTAATTCAGCCCACTGTCAGTAGTGCCTCCTCTCCATTCCGTCAGTTGCATTGGTGAGCCCCACTTCCTCTCGGGGCCATGTGTGGTTCATGCCACCTTCTTTGAGTTTATTGTGTATTGTAAGGTATAGCCGGGGCCTAGTCACCGGCAAGTATTCGTTAAGTTCCTAGTATTCGTAGAGGCTCCGTAGACACAATGTGGGTAGTGTACATATGTATTTTGGGCAAGAAATGGTACGGTTCGGAATCGCGATCCACGTTGGTAAATGTTGTATGTATTTTGTAAGTGTTTGGTATCATATGTTGGTAATGAAAAAAAAGTAGAAATGAATTCAAGTTGTAATTTTATGCTTAAGTCTAAATAGATATTTCACGTGAATAATGTATATTGAAAACACGGGGTTACGCGTGGGATAGGAAAGGCAATTCCAGGTCCGCTTGACCGGGGTCTTCCGATTGGGCGCCGGTCTCGTCCCTCGATTTTGGGGCGTGACAGTTACTTAGGTTCATACCTCTGCTTTCTTTCAGCATATCATCATGCGTTGCCCTCACTTAGAAATCCTGTTCATAGGATTAATGATAATAACATAAACTGCTACTATGTGATTCTGTCAACATGTTCTGAAGTGCAATCCTGCCTTAGAATAATTGTATTAACAAAGCTGCAATCATGTTTTACCATGCCTACGCACTTAGAGATCCTGTTAAACCTATTAAAAACTATCACCTATGTTGTTCCTGAAGTTGTGCATAATGCTGTGATTCTATATGAATTTACAAATCGACATTTAAGTTATCATGTTGCATTAGAGATCATGCAATGGAATCATACTCGCTTACTACACTTAGTCTAAACACATGTCTGAAACAGTCCCCTATTCTAATAAACTGGCAGTCACTCTTTTGTAAACACTTAGAATCATATGATACTAGGATTGATAATACGGAATCCTTAACAAATCTGTACAACTGTTGCATATCATCCTACACCTAGGAAAGCCTTAGGTAATCAACTCTTAAATATAATCAGAACTTTCTGTGTGATCATGTTTAACTATAAGCACGTAAAATCAGTAGGCAAGCCTGATTAGGACTTCCTCTCTAGGTTATGTAATAAAATTGATTCTGCTATTATCATTTAGACACCATGCTTAGGAACTAAACCTGGACCTTAATTTGTGCATGAGACATGTTGTTTATGTGCAATATATGTGGAGGAATACTTGAGCCTCTATCTGTTTTACATGCTCTCCCTTATTTGCAGTCCTACTTGTTTTTTTATATGTCGCCTTAGTATTTTTACCTTTAAAACTTGAGGGTCTGCCTAGAACCTCCCTTTTAGGATAGGAGTCCTAATTTCCTCCGGGACTGATAGGAAAGGGACGGGTAACAGAATGCAATAGAGTTCGCGACCAACACACGCTTTAATTACCTTCACAGGATGGGAAAGGGTAGAATATGGATATGATTACCGGTGCGTTGATACCACGTGTAGCCCCTATTTGAGGAGTGTCATACCGGGTATTGCATTGAGGTGATCCATATTATAAACTTAGGATACCCTTTACTTTACATGCTTAGATTGTAATTCTTTTCGAAATCTAACTTTTTTCCATTAATTGTTTTCCGACATCTGTGTACTTAAGACTTAAACCCCCTATTAATTGAGCCTTACTTGTTTGTTTGCTAAAAATTGTACAAATTCATAATAAAGTTGTTTGGCCGGGAACCACACTTCTGGATCCTAAGGGGTGCCTAACACCTTCCCCTTAGGATAATTTCAAGCCCTTACCCTATCTCTGGTTAACAATGTAGTTATAGATGAACCTCTTAGGTGCCCTAACGCACCCCAAAATCGTTAGGTGGCGACTCTTCAAAAATGCAAACTCCTTTCCCAAAAGGAACGAGTTGTCTCAACCAAAATATCATAAACTCGGATTTCCGCGAGGAAACAAAGGGGGCGCGACAGCATGGCGACTCTGCTGGGAATTGTAGGCTTTTACCGTTAAAAAGTGCTTTGTGAACTTGTCTAAGTATGCTTTGTTTGATATTTGTACCCTTTCATTTTCCCTTTTATGTAAAATTAATTGTTTATCTCTTTCAAGTATTTATTCCTACCCAAAAACAAAACTGACATGTTTCTTTGTTTTCTTTTGTACTGCTTTAAATTATAACTTTTGTATTTACCGCTTTCTTAACGTGCAAATACATGAAAATCTGCTTTTAATGCTTATTATTGAATAATCATGCTCAACATTCATACTCCACTCGTGCCAAACAAACACTATAGAAACGCTTGATGAGTGGTTGCGCCCTTCCTATACTGTCACCCCCTAAATTCGGAAAGGTTTATTTGCGGTAAAACTAGTCGATCAGCGGTGCAGTGGATGGTTCCGTGACTTTCCCCCTTGAGTTGTCCGCTCAAGGGTACCAGTCTAAAACCCCATAGAAACCTTACTCGGTTACACTGTTGCATGCATCATGGTCAAACCTAGCCAAGCTAAAGTGTCGTCCGCACGATAGCTTTTAAGAAGGCCTGTCCAAAGTCCCCTGGGTTTCCTAAACCCGAACGTACATCATCACGTTATATGCATTTATTTGGAGAACTAAATGCTTCGTGCTAATTGTTGATATCAAATAGTCGAGTCTAGTGGGGGTAAGGGCCTAACCTTGTTTGCCTTGCAGAAATATGAGGCACGAAGTCCCCAGATTCGGCATGGTCTCCAATATCCACCCAAGACTGCTGAGTTGGTGAGAAGACCTACACTCTAGTGACAAAGCTCTCGTCAGAAAGTATCTGGGCAATCTACCATCACTCCTAGAAATCCAGCCTAACAACATGATAATAGAGGCTGCTACTTTGTTTTGGGATTGTGAAAGAGCTGTGTTCCGCTTCGGGGACATTGAGATGACACCTTTTCTAGAGGAGATAGGAGGACTGGCCGGTCTAGTTTGGGAAACCTCGGGTCTGCTAATGCCTGAGAACCGCACAGGCAAAGGTTTCCTTAAAATGATGGGTTTGAAGAAGAATGCAAAATTAGTATGCTTGAAGGAATCGTACATCCCTTTCGACTACTTCTAATGAAGGTACGGTCACATCAAATCATACCGTGCCTACCATGACGAGTTTGCCATCACGTCCTTGGGACACATCCATCGTACATTATTCGTCTTCATCTTTTGTTTCTTGGGTCTGATCGTGTTTCCAATGAAGAAAGAGAGAATCCATACTAGACTGGGCATGGTAACCAAGACACTAATGGAAGGGATTGGTGGGAAAAACTTCAGCATTGTGCCCATGATTATTGCAGACATATACTGAGCCTTAGAGAAGTGCCAACGAGGAGCGAGACACTTCGAAGGCAGCAATCTACTACTTCAGCTCTGGCTCATGGAACATCTCCAAAAGGGCAAATATCGACAAGAAATTCATCGAAGGGTCTGGGATGACCACATCGCTTTTTTTCCACCATCCAAAGTGAATGAATTACATCCCCGACATGTTCGCACAACCTGAGAATTCCAAAGGATGGGTTGAGCTCTTTGATAATCTGACCGAAGAACAGGTCCAATGGATGTTCGAGTGGTTTCCGACAGAGGAGTTCATCACCCGATCCAGAGATGCACCATTCCTGATACTGATTGGTCTAAGAGGAACATACCCTTATGTCCCTCTTCGAGTTATGAGGCAAGCGGGTAGGAAGCAAGTCACACCCAGGGTCGAAACGATGAGCCATCTTCGAGCTGACTTCCAAAATGATGATAGTCCTCACAAGTGCCAAGCCCAACACATGTGGCACTACAAGATTGTACTGGAGAAGGACACCATCGAGCCAGACAGATATCATGTCGGTTGAACCCCTTTCTACTATGATTGGTTGGAAGATAATTGGGATGTTCTGAGCAAGCCAGGGTACGTTCAAGGCCACAGGTTAGGGATGAAAAGGCTGAGGCCCAAGGCAAATTCAACCAGTTGTGCAAAGGTATCCATGAATGTGAGGATGAGCACCGCGAAATACATGAGTCTAACAAGAAGTTGATCGAGAAGTGGAAAGACATGGCTATCAGCACAAACAAGAGGTTAGGATACTTGGAACGAGGTATAGTCGAGCTAGAGGAGAAATTCCTCAAAAGGGTCGAAGACTGTCAAAAGACTGAGGGGACCGAAGGCGGACATCTAGCTAGGGCATACCTGTTGCTGGGACTTCGCGAGCTGGGAAAGCTGTTCGAGGGAAGCAAGAGCGCCGAGTCTGGGAAAGGTCCTTCAGGGACCAAATAGATAGGAATGTATTTCTTTTCTTTATCAGTGTAATAAGGCCAATGGCCATTAGTGACCTTTTCTTCCTGCTTATTTATTGTCGTTTTGGGATTTGTCTGTTTTCTTATCAATAAAATGAGGCATTTAGCATTTAAGTTCTCTAAATCAATTTGTCGCTAGGCCTACTTCGGGCACAAAAGAGGTTCCCAAATTAGGACGCGCTTTACATTCCCGCACTATGTGTTTAAATACTGCAATACTTTTTTATAATCCTCACTAACTTGGCTACCTTTTTGTTTTTGTTTCGTTTCCTCCTTTATTTATTCCCCTCCCCAAAAGGTTAGTTCATGCACTCTGGCTTCATCAGCTTATCTCACAAGATCCAAGGACCCTCCACTCACTCCTCCTCCTAGTCCTCCTAAAGGCAAGAATAAAGGCAAGAATAAAATTGAAGATTTAAACAGCATCAGGAAGGAGATCACATCTGAAGGAATTGAGGCCACTGATGGCTAGGGTAGTCGGGTTCCTAATGAGAATATGTCACCACTTGAACATAAGTTATTGAAATTCCAAGAAGAGCTTGATCAGGTTCAAAATCTGGCGAACCTGTCATTTTCCCTCAACGTCCCCGGCGTCAACTTTCCTAACACTCAAAACCCTACACCTCCTCAGAATGTCCTAAAACAGCAGAATCATCCCGCACTTCGCCATCACGTTATTCCACAAAAGAACCAGTGTAACACCTGCCACACCGCAAATAACACTCCACTACTTATCCCAGAGCCTCAAGACTCCACAAACGACCATTTCCACACCCATGCATCGGGCCACCACAACAACCCTATCTACGTGGAGACTGTGCCTCACTCCACTACCCCTACCCCATACACACCCGAGTCGGATGAAAAGGACCTTCTTATCAAGAACTTGGCCGAGGAACTTAGGAAGATGACCAACCGGGTTCAAGGCGTCGAGGGAATCAAGGGAGTCGAAGGGTTGAATTATTAGGACCTCTACATACAACCTGATGTCGAACTGCCTGAGGGGTACAAACCTCCGAAGTTTGAAATGTTTGACGGTACAGGTGATCCAAGGGTCCATCGGAGGATCTTGAAAGGAGATGCATTGTCGTGGTACATTAGCCAAGATCCTCAGAAGTGGTCGAACTGGGTGAGCATGGCATCTGAATTTATGGACAGATTCAGATTTAATACAGAGAACGCACCAGACGTGTTCTATATTCAGAATTTGAAGAAGAATCCCACGGAGACATTTTGCGAGTATGCTACTCGCTGGAGGTCCGAAGCTGCTAAGGTCAGATCCGCCTTAGAAGAGGAGAAATTGAACAAGTTCTTTGTCCGGGCTCAGGACCCGCAGTACTATGAATGGTTGATGATGATCGAGAACCACAAATTATCCGATATTATCAAGGTGGGGGAGAGGATCGAAGAAGGTATTAAAAGTGTCATGGTCATGATTTTGAAGCCTTACAAGCTACAAATAAGGCTTTACAGTCCGGTGGTGTGTCCAAGAAAAGAGAAGTCGGAGCCGTGATGGTTGCACAGAGAACCAAGTCCCCACTCAAATACCAAACCTACCCAACACCACCACTCACATACCAACCAACCCCAAATTACCAAGCACCCTCACCCTCATACCAAGCTCCACCACCAACTTATCAATCACCTCCACCACCAACTTATCAATCATCTCCACCACCGACATATCAACCTACTTTACCTAGATACTCCCAACTCACTCGTGTCTACCACACTTATAATTCCCAGCCATCCCATTACCAATCACCCCCTGCACGCCAAAAATTCCCTAGACCTCATCCTAATTTTGATCGCAGACCTCCAAATAAGTATACCGCCATCTGTGAACCCATCAACCAGCTGTATGAAAAGCTCAAAGTTGCTGGTTATGTCACCCCCATCCCTGCTGTAACCCCTGAGAATCCTTCTCAGTGGGTTAACCCAAACAAATCCTGTGCATACCATTCCGGCATGAAAGGACACTCCATTGATGAATGCTGCTCCTTGAAAGACAAGATACAGTCCCTGATTAATAACAATATCATTGTGGCAAAAGATCCCACTCTGAACATCCATAACAATCCTTTGCCAGACCATAAGGGTAAAGGCATCGACATAATCGAGATAGAAGATGATTGGGATCCCGAGGGATCAATCGGGTTGATCGCAGAAGGCGATGACCCAAAGAAACCGGTAGTCACTCTCAACCCGATCATAGCCCAGATTCAACCATGTGAGGATGCTGAGGTAAATATGTCCATAACTCTTGAGTTTGAAGCGGCGCCACCCGCAAAGACACCAGTACCAATTGAAGTTGAGTTCGTGTCTCCGGCAAATGCACCTGCACCATTTGATGTTGCAACCTTGCCAAGGTACATATTCCATTTGAAGTAAGGATAGCCGCACCAATCCCAGTGGCGATGTCGACCACGCCACCCTTTTATACAAATCCTATACCTTGGGACTATACAGCCGAGGCGAGAAGGAAAGGCAAGGTCAAGACTGAAGAAGCTGTCGCAACACAGGGTATGACAAGAACTGGTAAAGTCTATACCCCTGAACATCTGGCTGAATCCAGAAGGAGGCTTCCAATCGACCTCCCCTTATTGAGACAGGTCCAGACGACCTTTGGAGGAAGGTACAGGCCAAGGAGTATTCGGTCATCGACCAGCTGAACAAGACGCCAGCACAAATATCCATCCTCTCTTTGCTGCAGAATTCCGAGACGCACATGAGCGCTTGGTTGAAGGTGTTGAACGAAGCGTATGTACCAAACAACATCACTGGTGGAGAAATGGCCAATATGGTGGGCCAAGTGTTGGAATGCCACAAGATCACTTTCCATGAGGACGAGATGCCTCCTGAAGGGTTGGGCCACAACAAAGCACTGCACATCACTGTGCAATGCGAAGATTATTTCATTACCAGAATCCTGATCGATGGAGGATCCGGTCTTAACATCTGTCTGTTGATAAAGCTCAAGAAATTGGGTAAAGGGCTGAATGAGATAAAGGATGGAGCAATCAATGTGAAAGCTTTCGATGGATCTCAAAGGTCCACCATTGGTGAGATAAGCCTATGCCTGCAAATGGGACCAACTTGGTTCGAGGTTGACTTCCAAGTGATAGATGTGCCAGCGTCCTACAACCTGTTATTAGGACGACCCTGGATCCATGTTGTCAGGGCCGTAGCATTAACACTACATCAGGTAGTGAAGTTCGGTGGAACCATCAAGAGGTGATTATTCATGGCGATGGTAGAAACCGTATTTACAGTCGCCAGACTATTCCGGTGATTGAAGGAAGAAGGAAGCTGGGTGGAGAAACTTACCACCACATTGAACGGGTCAATGCTATTGACAAAGAAAAATTGTGGGATAGCAAAATCGAGAGTATACTAAGTTGGAGCGGGTACGAGCCTGGCAAAGGGCTCGGCAAGAACCTCCAAGGGATCTCCAAACCCATAAAACTCAAGAAACATGGTACTACCTTCGGTTTGGGATATGAATACACCTGGGAAGAATTCAATAAATGTTCGCCACCTTGGCGTGGTCCTTATTACCCTTTGGAGCAGCCAATACCACATCTGGAGCAGACCTTCCAACATGCCGACATTATTTATGGATCAGACGAAGAAGAAACACTTGCAGCAATGAGGAACTTGTTTCTGGAGGACAGTGATATGGACTGTTGCGTTATTCTCGAGGAGGAGGGGGAGGAAGGCCCTTCCATACAGGCTGTGAGCAGAGGGACGTACCTCAAAAATTGGACTATCAGGACAACCAAAGCCCGACGAGCCTCGGGGTAGCAAGGCTAAAACAAGCATTGTTCATTCTTTTTTTTACAAAATGATTTCCTTTTTCGCATTTTAACTCCTGCAATAAGATCTTCAAATGTTCAAAACAAGTATTCAATTTATCCAAAGCATTTTCAATTTTCCTTATGAATCATATTATTGCTATCATTTTTCTCTCATTACTTTACCTGTACAACATTACTATTACCTGTCTTGATGAACCAATGACTGTGACATGCAACGAGACAACGTAACAAACGGACATTGATTCAGAGGAAGATGACATACCTGATGAGATTGTCAAAGAAGTTGAGAATTTTGAGAACAGACCTAAGTCCAACCTAGACGAGACTGAAGTTATCAACCTGGGAGATTCGGAAAACATCAAGGAGACTCGCATCAGCATTCATTTGTCGCCATCAAAAAAGAAAGAATACGCAGAGTTTCTGAAAGAGTATGAGGACATATTCGCCTAGTCATGTGATGATATGACTGGTCTAAGTACTTCTATGGTGGCTCACAAATGCCAACCAATCCAATGTGTCCACCAGTAAAGCAAAAGCTCAAAAAGTTCAAACCCGACATGAGTTTGAAAATCAAGGAAGAAGTTACCAAGCAGATCAACGCCAAGATTCTCAGGGTAGTTGAGTACCCGACATGGTTAGCCAACATTGTGCCAGTACCAAAGAAGGATGGGAAGGTCAGAGTCTGTGTCGACTAACGGGATCTCAACCGAGCTAGTCTGAAAGACGACTTCCCCTTTCCATATATATATATCCTGATTGACAATTGCGCCAAGCATGAACTACAATCATTCGTGGATTACTTCGTTGTTTATCATCAGATTTGGATGGATGAGGAGGATGTTGAGAAGACGGCTTTCATTACGCCGTGGGGAGTGTACTGTTACAAGATGATGTCATTCGGCCTAAAGAATGTAGGGGCCACCTACATGAGGGTTATGACCACCATCTTCCACGACATGATTCACAACGAGATCTAAGTATACGTGGATGATGTTATTATCAAGTCTAAGAAAGCCACTGACCACATAGAATATGTGAGGAAGTTCTTCAATAGGCTGCGGAAATACAATCTGAAGCTGAATTCCGCAAAGTGTGCATTTGGGGTTTCTTCTGAAAATTTGCTTGGGTTTATTGTCAGCCGCCGAGGAATAGAATTGGATCCGTCAAAGGTCAAAGACATTCAAGAACTACCACCGCCAAGGAACAGGAAAGATGTGATGAGTTTCTTGGGGAGGCTTAATTACATTAGCCGATTCATAGCACAATCTACATTTATCTGTGAGCCGATCTTCAAGATGCTGAAGAAGGACGCCGCCACTAATTGGACCAATGATTGTCAAAAGTATTTCGACAGAATCAAGGAATATCTGTCAACCCCGCGAGTCTTGGTGCCACCTGAGCCAAGTAGACCTTTGCTACTCTACCTCGCAGTATTAGATGGAGCCTTCGGCTGCGTTCTAGGGCAGCATGATTAAACAGGAAGGAAGTAGCAAGCTATTTATTATCTCAACAAGAAGTTCACTCTGTATGAGGCCCGGTATTCTCTATTGGAACGCACCTGCTGCACTTTTACTTGAGTCGCTCAGAAGCTGAGGCACTACTACTGTGCCTATACTACATATCTCATATCGAGAGTGGATCCATTAAAATACATCTTTCAGAAGCCCATGCCCACTGGCATTCTGGCCAAGTGGAAAATCCTACTAAGTGAGTTCGACATTGTCTATGTGACTCAAAAAGCAGTCAAGGGACAAGCAATAGCAGACCACCTTGCCGAGAACCCCGTCGACGGAGAATACGAACCTCTGAAAACGTATTTTCCTAATGAAGAGGTATCATTCATAGGAGAAGACATTGCAGAATCCTCTGATGGTTGGAGAATGTTCTTCAATAGAGAGGCAAACTTCAAAGGAGTCAGCATTGGAGCAGTCCTAATATCAGAAACCGGTCAGCATTATCCGGTATTTGCCAAACTCAGGTTCCCCTGCACAAACAACATGGTTGAATATGAAGCTTGCATCCTGAGGCTCAACATGGACATTGACATGAACGTTCAAGAGATGTTAGTGATTGGTAACTCAGACCTACTAGTACATCAGGTACAAAGAGAGTGGGCAACCAATAATTCCAAGATACTTCCGTATCTGCACCACGTACAGGAATTGAGAAAGAGGTTCATGAAGATAGAATTTCAGCATGTCCCCAGAATCTAGAATGAGTTCGCCGATGCATTGGCTACTTTGTCCTCAATGATCCAGCGTCCGGACAAGAATTTCATTGCTCCTATTCTCGTAAAGATCCATAATCAGCCAGCTTATTGTGCCCATGTCGAAGAAGAAGCAGACGGAAATCCTTGGTTTCATGACATCAAGGAGTATTTGGCAAAAGGAGATTACCCAGAGCTTGCGAATCCCACTCAGAAACGCACACTTCGGAGACTATCCAACAACTTCTTTCACAGTGTAGGAATCCTGTATAGGAGAACTCCCGATTTGGGTTTATTAAGATGTGTCGACGCAAAATAAGCGTCCAAGATACTAGAAGAAATTCATGTTGGGACCTGCGGTCCATATATGAACGGTTTTGTTCTGGCAAAGAAGATACCCCGAGCTGGTTACTTTTGGATGGTTATGGAAACGGACTGCATCCAGTATGTTTGGAAATGCCATCGTTGTCAGATACACGCAGATATGATAAAGGTACCTCCAAACGCGCTCAATGCAACAAGCTCACCATGGTCGTTCGCCGCCTGGGGCATGGACGTTATTGGACCATTCGAGCCTTCCGCCTCCAACGGACACAGGTTCATTCTTGTGGCCATTGATTACTTCACTAAATAGGTCAAAGCGGCCTCCTACAAAAAAGTAACTAAGAAAGTCGTGGAAGACTTTGTCTGCAACCACATTGTTTGTCGGTTTGGAGTTCCAGAGTCAATAATCACCGACAATGGTTCCAATATCAACAGTGACCTAATGAAGTCTATGTGTGACACTTTCAGAATCAAGCACAAGAATTCTACGACCTATAGACCTCAGATGAATGGATAAGTAGAAGCCGCCAATAAGAACATCAAGAAGATATTAAGGAAGATGATAGAAAATCCCAAGCATTGGCACGAGAAGTTATCATTCTCTTTATTGGGGTATCGCACCACAGTCCGTACATCAACCGGGGCGACTCCTTATATGCTGGTTTATGGTACAGAGGCTGTTATTCCTGCCGAAGTGGAGATTCCTTCTCTAAGGATCATACAGAAAGCTGAGCTCAGCGACACATAATGGGTAAGGAACCGTTATGAGCAGCTAGCCCTCATAGACGGAAAGAGAATAAATGTAGTCTTCCATGGTCAACTCTATCAGAACAGAATGTCCATAGCCTTCAACAAGAAAGTCAAGCCGAGACAGTTCACACCAGAGCAACTGGTGTTAAAGAAAAAATTTCCACATCAAGATGAAGCCAAAGGAAATTTCTCTCCCAACTGGCAAGGCCCATACATGGTTCACCGAGTGATGACAGGAGGAGCACTCATACTTGCAGAAATGGATGGAGAATTTTGGCCAAAACCGATAAATTCATATGCAGACAAGTGATACTACGTGTAATCTTTATGCTTTTATCAATGCTGTAAATTGAACTACGCCTGACCTGATTCCCGTTTAAGAGGGGATACGTAGGCAGCCCTAGTGGTTCTGTCACAATTCAATAAAATTTTCATTTTCTCCCGCAATCGGAAACTGAGGCCCTCAAAATTCTGAAGCGAGTTCAGCCAATCGCCGCACAAGCAGCAGTCAGAAGCATTCACCCACTAAACTGGGGCAGAATTTTGAGGAGAACCCTCAAAATTCCATAGAAGGAGAGGTTTCAATGTCTCGAACCGTGTCACGGTCGTCGGTTCATCCAAAGCTATTTTGAATTATACGTTTATGTTATACATAGTCATGCATATTTACTCTTAAAAATAGCTTTGTTTAGCGAACGCTACCCCAATGATACAGACAGTACCATCAGATCAAGCCAAACGAGTCAAGCAAAGACAATGAGGGTACAAGCTAACCTTCCCCCTTTACAAACTCACGATTTTTCTTTAGATGAAGGCACAAAGAACAAACACGCAGAGAAGTCTCAAATTCCATCACAATTGCAAATGCCAAAGTTCGATGCATCTACTATCAATACAAATAATGCTCCATAGTCACAACACTCGCAATAATCACAATGTCGCAATCTGCTATCAGCTAAGAATTCCTACTGTCATTTTATTTCCTGCATAAGGCTAATTTTTTGCCTTCCGAGACTAAACGCTGTCTCCATCTGCATCTGCATCCTTGCATAAGGCTACTTTTCTGCCTTCCGAGTCTAAATGATGTCTCCATCTGCATCTGCATCCTTGCATAACTGCCTTCCTACTTGCATAAGGCTACCATTCTGCCTTCCAACTTGCATTAGGCTACCATTCTGCCTTCCGAGGTTAAGCTCTACCTCCACCTGCATTTGCATAAGGCTACCATTCTGCCTTCCAACTTGCATTAGGCTACCATTCTGCCTTCCGAGGTTAAGCTCTACCTCCACCTGCATTTGCATAAGGCTACCATTCTGCCTTGCGAGGCTAAGCTCTGCCTCCAATTTACTTTTCGAAAATGACTGTTGTCTCAAGCACCATTTACTTTGCTTCCTTTCGGGCTAAGCTCTGCCCCTTTAATTCGCAAGACTAAGCTATGTCTTGTTAGTATCACACTATTGCATCTTCATGGGTTGAAATATCGCCAACTTATCAAAAGGCGTCATCGTTCGGAGGCACAATCTTCATAGCCCGATAACACCATGCCATGGCCTGAGGATCTCTTTCGATTTTGCATATCATTATTCAAAGGCGTCATAGTTCAGAGGCACCATCCTCATGGCCCGAGAACATCATTTCATGGCTTGCGAATCCTGCATCAAGCAATTCATGGCCCAAGACGTCATCCTTAACCGTCTAAAGACACCATTCATGGTCCGACGGGAACTTGCATCATGTTTAAATTACGCATAATATATGCTTGTATCATTTATTTGCAGGTATTCTGGCATGCAACGGACATCCTGGCAGAAGCGGTAGCGGTCCCGCTTCAGTTCTCCTAACTACCCCATAAGCCGCTTATTCATCCAGACCCATACATTGCGTCCGCACTTCTAGAACTTCCTCGATATACTTCGCCGATGGCTCCTGAAATACATACGCCCTGATTCCGGTAAAACCATGGATATGTAGGCAACCCAGAAACCAGGGTGCGGCCTAAATCTCTTCAAAACTGCTTCGCTCGGTGAAATTGGCCATCATGTCTTTACCCGACAACTCTTTCATCCTTCCCGGGTAAAAAGGGGCAACTGTTGATACCCAATTTTTCTCAAACTATTTTATAACTTGAATATATGCCTTCAAATTCACTTTTCATAATAACCGGTATTTTACCATATCTTTTATTAATTTCTTTTCCAATTTATTCAGTATTTTATATTCAATAACTATTCATAAACTATATTATAAATAATTTCAAAATATTTCCTATCTCAATATATCATTTTAATCCTATTGGGATTTAACTATTTCACAAATTAGCCAATTTGGAATTATTTAGCTATAATTACAACAATTTTGCAGTTATAGCCTAAATGTACATTTTATACCATTTTAATTCAATAATTAATCATTTTACACTTTTAATATTAGTTAATTACTTTAATTTCACCTATTTAACCTTAATTTCATTTTATATAATTATTGGCTATTTTTATTAATTATTTATCTATTTTCTAAATGGGTATTTAATAAGTTGCCACTTTTAATTTCAATTTCAGCCTACTTTAATTTAACCCCAACCCAATTAAAACTAGCCCAATTACACAACCCAATACCCAAACCTAAACCTAAATCTACCCGACCCAACCCGGACTCAATCTTGGTCGTTGATCAACGGTCCAGATACACCCTTCCTTAATTAACCTAGGTGACTACCCCTCCCCCTCCCCCCCCTCCGTTTCTCATTTCTCACCGGTCCACTCATCTCTCTACCTCCCTCTCTAATTTCTCTTTATCCCCAGGTTCTCTCTAGAACCTTCATTCGTCTATTCGTCTCCAATGGACACCGTCCACCTTCTCCGGTCATTCCCCCACCGGAAACCATGGCCTCTCATCATCTCCTGGCTCTTGCTTCATCCCTCGCCGGCCTAATGATACCCTGAGGCCCTCAGATAAATCTGGAGTGGTTCAACTCCTCCCATGGACCCTCATGCCATTTTCGGCCACCTCCAGCCGTCTGAGTAAGATATGTGACCTCTCCGGCTGAAGCCGGTGAAAATTTAAGGTTTTTCTCATTTTTCTCTGGGTCCTCTGAAACCCTAAAACTTAAGATTTTCGATTTTCTTCTAGATCTATTATAGATCTATGTGTGTTATGAGTTCATTGTTGTTATCCCCAAAGGTTTCTCCCGATTTCTCTAAAATAACTCTTCGTCTTCATAACTAGGATTTCTTAACCCCCTTTCAAAATGACTTTTCCTCTGATTTTCAGTATTACTCTATGATCTTTTACTATGTTTAAATGGCTTATTTAAGTTTTCCCCTCTTATCTGATTCATTACGTTGAAACCCTAATTTCTTGGCCTACCTTTGAGTTCTCAGTTTATCTTTGCTTCTCTGATTTGTGTGTATGCTTGCTTTCTCCTGAGCATGTTCTGATTTTCGATGATTCTTTACTCTATTATGCTTATTAGGGTTTTGATTCATCTCTTCTTTCCTATACTGTGATTATCTCATTTGTTCACATATATTTGTGTTAATTTGATCAATACTATTTTATGTGAATCCCTGATTTTATGTGTGATTTGTACCCTATTATAGTCATTAGGGTTTCTGATTTTTTACTTATTCTGCCTATATTATTCTGTTTATTAACAAAGACTTGTAGTAACACCCTTTAATCATTACTATTTTGAATCCTTGATTTCCTATAAATTGATACTCTTTTACTAATTGATATCCTTTACCCATTTTTCGACTTCTAAATAATTTTTCTTGCCCTATTATGTGTTTGACTACCTTATTCACTGATTCTTAAAATGGTTTCCTTAATTAAGACTTTCTAAACCTAGCCTAATTATCTACTCTACACTTACCATTTTGAATTATTCCCTTAAGCTATATATGGTCTATTTCCTTATTTGCTACTTGTCTTTACCATTTGAAAGTTGACTCCCTTAATTAAGGAAGTACTCATACTATTCTGATACTGATTGATTATGAATTCCTTTAATCACTGCTTGACTCTGATTTCCACCTTATTTACAACAGTTTTCAAGCTATATATACACGATCCTCTTGTTTTTTAAAGGACACACAAACACAAACTTATTCTTTCTTCTGTGCTACTTGCTACTGATCTGAGTTAGCTGGCTGTAAGCCAAGGCTAACTATTGTGCATCTCATATCTTCTGCTTTTGTGTTACTGCTTTCTTCACTTACTGGTATGTCCTAATTTATATTTCAGTCTCCAAACCAACATGTTTTTATTACTATCACAATTCTTGGTGTTCCTCATCTGTTTGTACTTATTCTTCTTTTTTTCAACATGTAACTAAGATCTCAGGTCCTGTCTAGTATATCCAGTTTTGCTTTATTTTGTAGCTTGCCTTTGTGTGTTCAAAACCTGCCTTCATGTGAACCTTTCTTCTTATGTTTGGTACATTAGTTTTGGTAGACTTTACTATATTTGATCCCGTCTTGTTACTGTATCCCCAATCCCCTGAATTCCTAAGAATTCCTGACCATGTGCTACCTACTACATGCTTGTCATCATGTGATCTATGTGTTCCCCAACCCTTGCTACCCTTGTGTGAAAACTTGGGTGGTGAACCTATCTTGGTTCTTTGTATGGTGCTGAACATGTTTTGGTCCTAAGTTTGGTCTTCGTTTGCCGATTACTCTGCTCTTCTCAATATGTTCTTTACTAAGACTACTTTCTCCTAGTTTTACAAGACTACTTCAAGTAATTCCTTTTCCAGAACTGTTTCCTGCTTACTCTTTTTCAAAACTGTTCGAAATTGTTTTAAAACAATTCTCTTGAATTCCTAAAAACTATATTGAGCACTCTTAATTACTCTTAGATTACTAGGTTCTACCCCTTTTGTGTGAGCATTGCTTATGGACCCTTGAGCTCCCTCCGAACTTTGACACACAAGAGTTGGCCTTTCCACACTGCACTTACTCTATCTTGGATATGAAATCTGGGTGTGAGCACTGCCCGGGATTCCTTGAGGTCCTTAGGGAACTCTGACACACCCGGATTGTGATAATGTGATAAAACAGTACATGACATTGAGGATCTGGAAACTTGGGCCTATTATGGAAGGCCCCCTATTGTTAACTTCTTCTTTTCCTATTTTTAATTATGTAATTCATATTCAGAGACTTGTAATAATTATTTGTAAAAATGATTTTGGGGTTGGATAGTGAAAATGGGTAGGGATATGCATGTTACAGTATAAATAAGGGTAGAAATCATGTTCCTAGGTTTACTTTCTATATGTGCAATAGCAACCATGGTTAGGTACAACATGCCAAGCATGCCATGCATTTAGATACCATGTTACTTAGGTTGATACCTCTGCTTTCTTTCAGCATATCATCATGCATTGCCCTCACTTAGAATAATGTTCATAGGATTAATGGTAATAACAAAAACTGCTACTATGTGATTCTGTCAACATGTTCTGAAATGAAATCTTGCCTTAAAATAATTGTATTAACAAAGCTGCAATCATGCTTTACCATGCGTACGCACTTAGAGATCCCGTTAACCCTATTAAAAACTATCACCGCTGTTGTTCCTAAAGTTATGCATAATGCTGTGATTCTGTATGCATTTAGAAATCCATGTTTAAGTTATCATGCTGCATTAGACATCATGCAATAGGATCATACTCGCTTACTACACTTAGTCTAAACACATGTCTGAAATAGTCCCATGTTCTAATAAACTGGAAGTCAGTCTTTTGTAAACACTAAGAATCACATGCTATTAGGATTGATAATCTGGAATCCTTAACAAATCTGTACAACTACTACATATCATCCTACACCTAGGCAAGCCTTAGGTATCAACTCTTAAATATAATCAGAACTTTCTGTAAAGACCCGATCGGTCGGTTTGAGCTCTAGAACATCGTTCAGCAGTTTGAGGTCATGAACATCTTCATTTCAGGTATTATGACTTGTGCGTATGGTCGGAGCTGAAATTCGGGAAGTTCAGAGTTAAATTGAAAGGAAAATTCTCATTCCGGAAGCCTTAAGTTGGAGAAATTGACTATGACTGGGATTTAGAGTAAACAAACTCGGAATCAGGATCTAAAGGTTCCAACAGGTTTGTATGATGATCGAACTTGGGCGTATGTTCGGATCGGGTTTTGGATAACCAGGGAGCATTTCGGTGTATGTTGTGGAAGTCAGCAGTTTTGAATAAATTTCCTAAGTTTGGCTTGAAGCGCATTTCAGTGATATTGATGTCCGTTTGGGATTCTGAGTCTGGGAATATCTTCGTATGGTGATTATGGAGTTGGGAGCACGATCAGAAGTAAATTCGAATGTTCGTAGGTTATTTTGAAGCTATTTGGCTAAAGATAGAAAATTGAAGGGTTTTGGAGAAATCCGACCGGAAGTGGAATTTTGGTATCGGGGTCGAAATGCGATTCCGGAAGTTGGAGCAGGACTGTAATGCCGAATATGACTTGTGTGCAATATTTGGGGTCAATCGGGTGTGATTTTACAGGTTTCGGCGTCGGATGTAGAAGTTTGAAATTTCTAAGTTCATAAACTTTGAATTTTAGTGCGATTCATGGTTTTGATGTTATTTTATATGATTTGAGGCCTCGAGCAAGTCCTCATTATGTTGTGGAACAATTTGATGAAATTGGACTGGGTCCCGGGGGCCTCAGGTGGATTCAGGGTGGTTAACGGATCAACAATTGAAGTTGAAGAATGCCGAAGTTGTTGTCATCTGGTGTGACCACACCTGCAAGGCTTTGGCCGCAGGTGCGGCTCAAGGCGCCGCATATGCGAGAGTTTGTGCTCACCTGCGAAAGCGCAGGTGTGAGGAGGAGATCGCAGGTGCGGAAAAGAGGCCTGGGTAGAATGTTTTTAAACGGAATATTGGACATTTCTTCTCCTACTTTCATTTGGTATGGGCGATTTTGAGGAGCTTCAAGGAGGGAATTTCGTCAAGGATCACAAGGTAAGTTGTTTCTACTTATTTCCAAGTTAAATACAAAGTTATTACATGGATTTGAACATGAAACTTCTGGGGAAAATTGGGAAAATTTAAAGAAACCTAGAAATTTGGTAATTTGGATTTTAGCCACGAATTGAGCATGAATATTTGAGTAAAATATATTGAACTAATAAAGTTACGGGTAGAGTTTATCTTCGAGAAATTTCGGAATCCGGGCACGTGGGCCCGAGGGCATTTTGGTCAGTTCATTCAGCAGAGTTGGGAAATTTTACAATTTGAATTTGTTATGAGTATTAGAGTGTATTTTCATTGCTTTGCCCGTTATTTGGTAGTTTTGGGGCGTTATGCATCCATTGGAGTCGTCTGAACGGCTTGGGAGCTGGTTAAGGAATTTCGGAGCGAGGTAAGTCTCCTTTCTAACTTTGTGAGGGGGAATTTTCCCCCTAGGTGAACTAATTAAGTATGTTCTACTATTTGTGAGGGCTACGTACGCACGAGGCGACGGGAGTCCGTGCGTAGCTACTGTTATGCCATGTCCGGATAGTCTAGGACCCACTAGCATGCCTTACCTGTTGTACTTGTGATTTTATCAATGATATTAGCCTGGTGATATTATCGAGTAGTAATTAAATGCTTAAAAAGGTCAGAACTTATTTTCCTTACTCATTTGAGCAGAGAATGGATCCTTCCTTGCATAATGTGTTCCGGATGAATCAGTGATATTTAAAACCTTGTCAAACTTGGCAAATGAATTTCCAGAAATTATTTAAATACTATTTTCATGTTCACCTAAAGAGAATTTTATCATTTTATTGAGACGTTGTTTTCTTGATAAAAATGTGGATTATTATGTGAATACGTGTACCTATGATCAGCTGAGTCGCAGGTATGATTCGCGAGCAGGTTAGCCTTATTATTATTATGATAACCGCGGCGCATGATCGATTCACGAGCGGGGAAAATAAATGCATCTATGGTTCGAGTCGTTCGACCCTCGGCAGTGCACAGTTTTATTATTGTTGGTCCACGTCGTTCGACCCTCGGCATTTTGTTTGCGCATGATAAATGTTGCGTATTTCCTGTGGTTTATACATGCTTACTGACCTAAGGAATTTTAAATTTCCAAGTTAAAAATGAAGTACCATTGATGTGTTAAATGTGAAATAAGTTGATATTTCTTATTCCTGGTTATTGTTTAATTGCCTATGATCTCATGCTTAGCACCTCACTTGATTATATTTAACTGACTTATAGCAAGTGTTTAATTCGACCTCTCTTCACTACCTCTTAGAGGTTAGGCGTGTTACTTACTGAGTACACGTTGTTTTCGTACTGATACTACACTTGCTGTGCATTTTGTTGCACAGGTACCTTCATATCAAAGTGGCTGACTTGGATACTTAGACGGGTTGCGTCATCCAGAAATGACCCGCAGCCGGCAGAGTCTTCATCATATGTATTTGTACTTTATTTTAAAGTCCTTCCCCAATTTGTATCTCGGACAAGCTTGTATAATTGTATAAATTCTTAGAAATTGCTCATGTACTTGTGACACCGCGTTCTGGGATATGTTTGGGATGTATCTTATAAAAATGGAAATATTGAACTATTAATTTTCACCTAATGGTCTTTATTTAATTTTTACGTGTTAAAGAGGAAGGAAATGATTTCGAAAATGTTAAAGCGGGAACTTTACTCAACTATTGGATGATTGGCTTACCTGACAGTGGTGTCCGCGCCATCACGACCTTAATAGATTTTGGGTCGTGACAACATGGTATCAGAGGCGTTAGCTTCTCTTAGGTCTAATGAGTCATGAGCAAGTCTAGTAGAGTCTTGCGGATCAGTACTGAGACGTCTGTACTTATCTTTGAGAGGCTACAGGGCTATTAGGAGTACTTCCCTTCTTGATTCCTCATCGTGCGATTTGATTCATTTAAGGCTTATGCCTATGTTTCTTCTTACTTAATCTTATGCAAGCGCTTGCTATGAATCAGGAATTTGAGGAGTTTTAAATGATACTATGGATGTGGTGCGGGATGTTTCTCCCAGCAAATTTGATTGAGGCTATTGTCGTTGCCCTGCGAAAGAGTAATATGTTGTTTCAGCCAGTAGCTGTGGTTTTGAGGACTTTGAGGTTATGCTCGGGATGTTAAGGTGCTTACGGTTGGTTATCGCGCGGTGTTGATATGATGGTAGAATGCGTGCCCGTAGGTTGGGGGTGATGAATGGCTTGAAGGAAGGTCTTCTCAGAATGTGATTTCGAGATTTCAGTATTTTAGTTCTGGCAGAGGAAAGGCATTTGGACTATGAACGATCTGGTTCGGATTGGTAAAGTAGTAAGACTTGGTGTTATCGAGCAAGGTAGAGTATTCACCTATGTTGTGGTATCGTTGTTTGATTGAATATAATGTGTTAAGTTCGCCGGTGTTATAGCTCTTCGGTTGCATTAGGTTAGAGTGTTGTGAAGTAGTGTTGAAGAACCGGTTGTCAGAGATCGTGGTGTGCAGTGGTTCAGAATTGAATAGTTACTTCTAATGAAGGTAGCTCGATAAAGATGATCTTCGGAGAGTTTGAAGTCGTGGTGATTTGCTGGTTCAAGAGCTACAGAGAATGATATTGAATTGAGGCCGCAATTGAGAAGCATGCGATGAAGGGAGACATGTGAGAAGTGTTAGGTGGCAGCTAAATCTCTAGATGCCAGGCATTAGAGACGGAAGTCGGGTAGTTGCTTAAAGGAATGAGTTCAACTAAGTGGAAGAGTGGTAGTGTAGCCTATGAGTTCAGTGGCAAGACGGCTGCCTACCTTGAGGAGGAGTTGGAGTGATTTGAGAATTTTAGTGGACATGATTAGGTCCACGAGCTTAAACTGAAATGTTGGTTATTCGGCGGAAGGGTGGATGCAACAGAGAGGAGTTGTTAGGGACAAAGAAGGATGCAATGTGGCGGTGAATTTGAAGATGTTGTAGCGCATTTAGTAGATGTCCATGAGGAGCGGACAGACTGATAAAGTTGGTGAATGAGAGTAGGCTTAGGATGGGGTATTGATGTGCAGAGAGTGTGCATTTCAGCGTCGTTGGAAGGTGCCAGTTGGTGATTTCCACAGGTGAGTTATCTCCTGTGAGTAGGCTAGCGATTGTGTGATTGGCAAGTTTTGCGAGGAATCCTAGTGGTTATTCGGTAGGAGGCAGAATCTATGGATGTTGCTAGAGAATTTGAGTATTTGGGGAATGCTAACAGGAGAATTTGGAATAATTGGACGGATTGGTTCAGCAAGGTCATGTCAACAAAGGAGAAGGGATCTCAGCAGGGTCTAGAGTGGCGCAAGAGTAGCTTCGGGCTAAGTGGGGGAGTCCCACCACCTGCAGTTGGGTTGTTGGATGGTGTCCTCATAGGGTTGCAGATTGTCGGCGTATTGTCAAGTTAGTACAACTAAGGGGAAAGGAGTAAAATGGTGATTTTGCGTGGGATTTGATGAATGTGTGCAAAAGTTGGCCCTGTTGGACCAGGGTTAAGCTTTGAAAGATTCGGAATGTATGCTTAAGGCATAAGCAAGTTGTAAGGGTATTGACTCAGTCACGTGCTTCGTTGAGAGCATGTTCATGTGCTAGAAAAGCCTTGGAGTTGATTGTATTCGGGGTCAATCAGAGTGGGCGACTCTTGATAGCGGTCCAAGTAAATTCGAAGGTTAAGAACGCGGTGTTTAAGGGTTAAAGGCAGCAATATGATTAAGAATTGAGCTTTTGTAGCGTAATTTCGGAGAGGGGGAAAATGGTTGGAGTGTTCTACATTATTTTTAGCGTGCAGAATAGTATTGGAGGAGTGAAAGAAATAAACTCTGGGTTGTAGAAAGATTATTAGGAGGGTATGAGACGGGTTTCGAGATTTAGGCAGCATGGTCTCGTGAATCAAGGTCACTCGGGATAAGTGAGGGTTGAGTTTGCTATGAGTTGAAGGAAGTTACTATTATCTCTGCGGCTATTAAAGATGATTAAAAGAAGATAATTGGTTAGCCATGGTTGAAATGGCATATGTACGACAGTGATCAGTTCCTTCGGTGTGATTGAGTACATGTATGGTATGTGCAGATGTGTGTGGGGCTTGTTGGCCGTCGTAATAGATTTCATTTGGAAGCATTCAAAGTGCTATGGCCTATCAGGGGTAGGCAGATCCCAGAAGGTTTAAGGTGGTTCAGACAACTACTTAAGGATTTGCATGTTAGGTGATTGTGAGAATTCACTTTAGTGTTGTTATTGTTCTCTTGAATTGAGGTAAGTAAAAGGTTTCTATATGATGAAGTGTTTCCCCTATTAGTGGTTCAGGAGTTATGATGGAATTCTTGCGCAATCTCATATTGGTAGGTTAGGTGCAGTAAGCAGTATGTAACTAGGAATAAGAATCGAGATTGCGGTTCGGTGTTAACAAGGATGTCATGATCTCGGATGGGCAGGAAAAAGTGATTTGAAAGTTCAAAGTAAGCAGGTGTTATTTTCAGTGTCACCTGAGATCGATATTTGGTGGAAGAGGCTTCGTACCCTGGTCATGGGTTCTTGATGTGTTTTGCAGCATTAGTGTGGTCGGTGGTATAGAGGTGCAGACTTGTTGTAACGACCCAGCCGGTCGTTTTGTGTGTTGGGACTCCGTTCCCGTGAATGACTCTTTCCATAGCGACTACTCATGCCTTATGACTTGTGTGGGCAGGTAGTTCGAGATTCAGAAGTGATTTGGCCAGTTCAGGAACACTTGGTTCTTGCAGGCTAGACTATTTGGCTGATTTTGGTTCCGAGCAGCATTTTGAGCAAACGACTGCGGAATCGAGTTCTGACAGCTCCAACAACTCCGGATGATGATTTCGGACTTGGGAGTGTGTTCGCCTCGGGTTTCTGATGACACGGGAGTATTTCTGCTCCTGAATTGGAATTCAGGATTTCATAAGATTTGGAATTCGGCCTGGAATTGGACCTCATGATATCATGGTTCGAATGGAATTTCGGAACTGGAAATAGTTCTGTATAGTCATTTATGACTTGTCCGCAAAATTTGGGGTCATTCCGAGCAGTATAGACCCGTTCGGCGTATTGATGAGCCATTTGATTTTTCTTGAAATCCTAAGTTTGATCTAAGGGGTTTTGGAGAGTGATTCTTGGTTTGAATGATGTTTTTAGTGTTCTGGGAGCTCGAGCAAGTCCGTCATGTGATTTGGGACTTGTTGGTATAATTTGTCGAGGGCTCGGGTGGGCCCAGGGGTCTCCTGGACCCCGATCGGAGTCAAAAACCAGCAAAACTCATAGCTGGTGGGAATTTACTGGTGTGACCGCACCTGCGATCCATGAGCCGCAACAACGTTTTGGATTTTGTAGTTTTCGCCCCAACCTAGGTTAGGGGGTCGTTAGACCGTAGCGAGGTTCGCAGCAGCGGAAATCCCTACGCAGGTGCGGCTCCAGCCGCAAGGGTGATCCTCTTCTCGCAGGCGCGACCTTCCCTAGGGGCCCAGGCCATCGCAGGTGCGGCCAATTTCCCGCAGGTGCGGGAATTTCCCCCAGTGCCCAGGCCTTTTTCCGCAGGAGCGGCCCTTTTTCCGTAGGTGCGAGTCCGCACCTTCGATCCAAAGGTCGCAGGTGCGGAAACTACTGGGCAATCCCATTAAAAGGCCCAAGTCGTGAATTCTTTCCCAAAAATCATATTTCCACCATTGTTGACGACCCCACGAGCTCCAGAACGGGTATTTCGGCCTAGAAACTCAGGTAAGTGATTCCCTAACCCTCCGCATGTCAATTTCTTCCGTTCTTTGAGAATTTCCTCTTCCTAATTCATTGAAATTCATAAGAAATTGTTGGGGGGAAAAATAGGGGTTTCATGAAAATGTGAATTCTGATTTTTGGGTCATTGAGGGATGATTAATTGAGTTAATCTTGATCCTTAGGCGACGTATAGCGCGTTTCTTCAGAAATTTTAATTTTCCGGACGCCGAGGCTCGGAGTTGAATTTCCAAAGTTCATCAAGAATACGTTTTTGAGGAAATATTTGATAAATCCTCCTCGAATCTTCCTAAATTGATATAATTATGTGCTTTTGGCTAGTTGCGAGCCATCGAGGGTGATTCGGATGATTCATGCGCCGTGTTGATTGGTCCGTTGGCCGGAGGAGCACTTGTCCAGGTGAGTCTCCTTTCCAAACTTTGTAAGGGGGAAATGTCCCCTAGGCTCTTGATTGCTAATTGTGCTCGTTGAGGGGGCTACGTACGTACCACGTGACGAGAGTCCGTACGTGGCATCTATACTGTATATCGGGTAGCCGTAGGACCCACGAGCATGTTCTAACTGTTTGTTTGATATTATCTGATGTTTTGTACGAGTTATTACTGATATTTGATGAAATTGAGCTATGATAGCTGCGAATTAAATGTACATAATATTCAGATAAGAATTATGAACTTCATCAATTGAGTAATTGTGTTACTCCTGGTATAATTGATAAAGAGCAAAGAGTAAATGAGATAATGAGCTGTTGAGCTGGATGAAGGTGGTTAAAATTCCTTCTTATACTTGAATAATGAAATAAGTCTTGATAATGAGCTGTTGAGCTAAATGAAGGTGGTTAAAATTCCTTCTTGTACTTGAATTGTTCCATCATGGTAATATTGTGATCAAAGAGGATAATATGATAAAAATCCTAACTTTGGCTATCTAGTGAGATGTGAGTATCCGATCCCGTTTTGTGTGGGTGGGTCGGTACCACGGTGTCTAAATATACCCATATATATATGCAGTCATATATACGCATTCATGCATTCATGGCCCCCGAGTCACAGGTATGATTCGTGATCGGGGAGAACTTATATTTTACTAGCCCCTGAATCACAGGTTGATTCGTGATCAAGGAGGAATTACACTTATATTTTACTAGCCCCTGAGTCACAGGTTTGATTCGTGATTAGGGAGGAATTACACTTATATTTTTACCAGCCCCTGAGTCACAGGTTTGATACGTGATCAGGGAGAGATCAGACTTATTTTACTAGCCCCTGAGTCACAGGTTTGATTCGTGATCAAGGAGAATTATACTACTAATTTCATTGGCCCCCAAGTCACATGTATGATTCGTGATCGGGGAGAACTTATATTTGCTTTGGCCCCCGAGTCACAGGCATGATTCGTGATCGGGGAGAGTTTTACTTTGCATCATTGGCCCCGAGTCACGGGTATGATTCGTGATCGGGAAATTATATATATATATATATATGTCATTTTCCCCTGAGTCGCATGAATGATTCGCGAGCAGGGAGAGATATTTTCCCACGAGTTGCATGGATGATTCGCGATCATGGATTTTGATCGAGTCAGCGCACGAGTCGCAGGTATGATTCGCGAGCGTGTGGAGCTTTATGACCGAGTCAGTCCTTATGACCCACCCTTATGACTTCGGC
>ML247482.1:2262-15262 GCA_005239495.1 Nicotiana undulata | reverse complement strand
GAGTTTAGACGGGATACTCACTGGGTACATATTTGTTTATATGTACTCATGCTGCACTTTTTTTTTTCTGAACTTGATTGTGCAGGTCTTGAGGCTGGTCCGTCTGGTCGTCCTCCTGCTGATAGATACTGATGTCGATGTCAGTCCATACGGTGAGCTGTCTTCTTGGCGTTATCCTGAAAGCACCTCTGGAGCCTTCTAGTTTCATTTTGCTCAGTCTTTTGTTCCAGACTGCGGCTTGTATATTTTTGTATATGTATATTTCAGTTGTTGTATCTATGTAGCCGCTTATTGACACTGTGACACTAGTCCTGGCACACACTTGTTGTAGTTATGTTGGTAATTTGGGATTGTATATATTGGGTCTAGCTGTGGCTCAGCTTGTTGCTACGGCCTTACCCCATACTGTTGATTGTATTCCGCACTTTTATTGGTATAGTTGTACATTGGCTTGCCTAACCTCGTTGTTAGGTGCCATCACGGCCTGAACCCATTTAGGGTCGTGACACTTGTTACCTCATGGAAGGTCGTGGGATCATTAACACGAGTAGATTGTATAAGTGTGACATGTAGTCACTTAATGGATTGAAGATTCAGACTAAGTATGAAGAAATGTAATATTGCTTATTTGAAAAATATAGGCCTAGAAGGCGTTCAATTCAGTTGATTGTGGATTGTGGGGTGTTGTCCCGGCTATGATGGTTGTTCCTGTGTATTATGAGAAGAAGTGGGTTATTATGGACCCGGGTAAGGCTATCAGCCCCGTTCAGCGCGAGCGGAATCGGCTTTAAGTGTGTGAATGGATTTAAACAAGATTATGGACTTCATGCGAGTCAGAAGTGTTCATTTCAGTATAGCGCTCCGCAGAGAAGGGGTGTTGTAATATCAAATGGTGTTCCGTCTTCGTCAGATTCATGTGTATATTATGGTACTGCTGTGTGAGTTGTGAAACGGCTTGATAATTTCTTATGTGTTGAGATTTCGCGTAGTGATGTTGTTATGTGAGCAGGATGGCTCTCGAGATTCAGATTATATGTCGCACCTCAGTAGTTCTTGAGTTTGTAGCATATGGCTCTATCAGTCTCCCCATAATGGTATTGTGCACTTAGCGTGCTTGTGACCGATAATCAGTAATTTGTAATAGTGAGCAAATTCAGCTCCGTGTATATTTCCTTATGTAAATTCTATGATGGGATCGGGTGGCACGCCTCCACGGGTATGTTATTTGAATCGGGTTGCACGCCGCAACAGTGTGATGTTGAGGAAGGTTCCTATAATTATTCTTCTTGTGTTTTACTCCCCATATTCTAAGGAAAGTTCATATTAGTTGCGTGAGTTGAGTAGTCCCTTCCTGAGTCATTTCCTTATGTATCATATTCGATTTGTGGCCTATTGGCACCTTGTGGAATCGTGTGAGACTGTCGGTTATGTTTGGGGTGATTGGTTTTCTGAGCAGTTCATACTGGGTGAGACGAGACTATTGGATCAGGGGTCAAGTGCGATGAGATTATGTGAAGTATACTACAGGACAATCACCATTATTTGGTTTGTAATGAGATGATGATCTAAGTCAAGAGAAAAAGATTTCAATGTTTGGTTAACTCTACAGATTGTTAGAAATTACTGCACATCTCTTCCGTTGTGGTGGTATCATCAGCATTATAGCAGAATATATTTATATATATATGATAAGGTGCATTGGGAGCATCAGATTCGTAGAATTTTGGCTATTAAGGTTCAGAGAGGGTCATTGTGGTTAGATGATGGATTATGCGGTGTATGGTGTTGATTCACCAAAGGTACGCAGTTGTGTTCTGGTGCCTCGTGTGGTAGTTTATACAGTGTTCATATATTAGAAACAGGCCTGGCAGAGAATTTCCGGTGTTGGAACTGAGTTCGGAGCTTATTGTATGGATGAAGGAGGGTATCTTCAAATTTGATCAAGCTTATGTGCTCAACTGGGTTGTGGAAGCACAAGCAGGTGCACGGGGTGTTAAACAGTGATTTCAGATAACTCAAGAGAAGTTCTTGGCACGTTCGAGGACGAACATCTATTTAAGTGGGGGAGAATGTAACGACCCGACCGGTCGTTTTGAGCTCTAGCGCGTCGTTCAGCAGTTTGAGGTCATGAACAGTTTCATTTACGGTATTATGACTTATGTGTATGGTCGAAGATAAAATTCAGAAAGTTCGGAGTTAAATTGATAGGAAAATTCTCATTTCGGAAGCCTTAAGTTGGAGAAATTTACTAAGACTGGAATTTGGAGTAAACAACCTTGGAATCGGGATTTGAAGGTTCCAACAGGTTCGTATGATGATTTCGGACTTGGGCGTATGTCCAGATCGGGTTTTGGATAACCCAGGAGCGTTTCGACTGATGTTGTGGAAGTCAGCATTTTAAAAGGAATTTCCTAAGTTTGACTTGAAGCGCATTTTAGTGATATTGATGTCCGTTTGGGATTCCGAGTCTGGGAATAGCTTCGTATGGTGATTCTGGAGTTGGGAGCGCGATCGAAAGTTAATTCGGATGCCCGTGGGTTATTTTGAAGCCATTTGGCTAAAGATAGAAATTTGAAGGTTTTTGGAGAAATCTGACCGGAAGTGGAATTTTGATATTGGGGTCGGAATGCGATTCCGGAAGTTGGAGCAGGTCCGTAATGCCGAATATCACTTGTGTACAAAATTTGGGGTCAATCAGGTGTGATTTTATGGGTTTCAGCGTCGGATGTAGAAGTTTTGGAAAATGAATTTCCAGAAATGATTTAAATATTATCTTCATGTTCACCTAAAGAGAAGTTTATCATTTTCTTGAGAAGTTGTTTTCTTGATAAAAATGCCGATTATTATGTGAATACGTGTACCTATGAGCACCTGAGTCGTAGGTATGATTCTCAAGTAGGTTAGCCTTATTATTATTATGTTGACCGTGTCGCATGATCGATTCACGAGCGAGGAAAATAGATGCATCTATGGTTCTAGCCGTTCGACCCTCGGTAGTGCACAATATTATTATTGTTGGTCTGCGCCATTCGACCCTCGGCATTTCGTTTGCGCATGATAAATGCAGCGTATTTCCTGTGATTTATACATGCTTACTGGCCTAAGGAGTTTTGAATTGCCAAGTTAATAATGAAGTAGAATTGATGTGTTAAATGTGAAATAAGTTGATATTTCTTATTCTTGGTTATTATTTATTTGCCTATGATACTCATGCTTAGCACCTCACTTGATTATATTTAACTGACTTATAGCAAATGTCTAATTCGACCTCTCGTCACTACCTCTCTGAGGTTAGGCGGATACTTACTGAGTACACGTTGTTTTCGTACTCATACTATACTTGTTGTGCATTTTGTTGCACAGGTACCTTCATATAAAAGTGGCTGACTTTTAGACTTCGACGGACTGCATCATCCGAAGATGACCCGCAACCGGCAGAGTCTTCATCATGTGTATTTGTACTTTATTTTAATGTCCTTGTCCAATTTGTATCTCGGACAAGCTTGTATAACTGTATAAATTTTTAGAAATCGCTCATGCACTTGTGAGACCGATTTCTGGGATATGTTTTGGATATATCTTATAAAAATGGAAATATTGGATTGTTAATTTTCACCTAATGGACTTTATTTATTTTTTACGTGTTAAAGATGAAGGAAATGATTTCGAAAACGTTAAAACAGGAATTTAACTCAACTATTGGATGATCGGCTTGCCTGACAGTGGTGTCCGACGCCATCACGACCTTAATAGATTTTGGGTCGTGACACTTTCTGTGTGATCATGTTTAACTATCAGCATGTTAAAATCAGTAGGCAAGCCTAATTAGGACTTCCTCTCTAGGTTATGTAATAAAACTGATTCTGCTATTCTCATTTGGACACCATGCTTAGGAACTAAATCTGGACCTTAATTTGTGTATGAGACATGCTGTTTATGTGCAATATATGTGGAGGAATACTTGAGCCTCTATCTGCTTTACATGCTCTCCCGTATTTGCAGTCCTACTTGTTTCTTATATGACGCCTTAGTATTTTTACCTTTAAAACCTGAGGGTCTGCCTAGCCCCTCCCTTTTAGGATAGGAGTCCTAATTTCCTCTGGGACTGATAGGAAAGGGACGGGTAACAGCATGCAATAGAGTTCGCAACCAACACGCGCTTTAATTACCTTCACGGGGTGGGAAAAGGTAGAATATGGCTCTGATGACCGGTGCGCTAATACCACGTGTAGCCCCTCTTTGAGGAGTGTCATACTGGGTATTGCATTGAGGTGATCCATTGTATAAACTTAGGATACCCTTTACTTTACATGCTTAGATTGTAATTCTTTTCAAAATCTAACTTTTTTTCATTAATTGTTTTCCGACATCTGTGTACTTAAGACTTAAACCCCCTATTATTTGAGCCCTACTTGTTTGTTTGCTAAAATTGTACAAATTCACAATAAAGATGTTTGGGCGGGAACCACACTTGTGGATCCTGAGGGGTGCCTAACACCTTCCCCTTAGGATAATTTCAAGCCCTTACCCTATATCTGCTTAACAATGTAGTTATAGATGAACCCCTTAGGTGACCTAACGCACCCCAAAATCGTTAGGTGGCGACTCTTCAAAAATGCAAACCCCTTTCCAAAATGGAACGAGTGGTCTCAACCAAAATGTCATAAACCTGGATTTCCGCGAGGAAAAAAAGGGGGCACAACATTTGATCATTACCATTGTTATTGTTGTTGGATCTTTCTGGGGATTGTTCCCTTGAACCTCGAGGGGTTCCTACGGGTGATGGAGTTCCATCCCTTTGTTGGTTATTATCGTTGGGGTTCGACATAGTTTGGAGAATATTGCTTGAAAAGTAAACAAAGATTATCAGATTCTCGGTAACGAAACCAATTTGTTTAACCAAAAAATTAGATCCTTTGACCAAAGCTATTTTTAGGATGAACGCGGGTTTTTGATAACCAAGGTAATAACGATAATTTGCAAATAAATAAGCAAATAGAAAATAATGAGATGCACAAAAAGTAAAGTGTATTATGATTGTCGTTCGAATGCCCTTTACAAGTTATATTTTCTTCCCTTATATAGGGAATTTCTTAATATAACGTCTACCTTTTGCAATGATCACTCATTAATGTAACTGTTGTGTGAAGTTTGTGTAACATGTGAATCATTAATTGAATATCTTTGAATCTGCCCGTAGCTTTGTCTGGATTCATTCCGACCGCGTCTCTTCCTTTTCTCCATCAGGTTGAGTTTCCCGTAGCTAATTACCTTGTAGGTATATTGTGTCGTGCCTCTTTGACCCTTACCTCTTTATAGAAACCTGTCCAGCTGTCATGTTTTCCTTGCTCCACGTAACTGGCTGAGTGGTCAAGAATTATTATACGTGTGAAGCTCTTTCTTACCAATACAAGTTCGAATGTCTTTACAAATTATATTACTCCCTTATATATAAAATTTCTTAATATAACGTCTACCCTTTTCAGTGATTGAGCATTAATGACTAATAATGGCATTAATATAACGTTATAATGATTAACCGTAACTGTTGCATGAAGGTTATGTAACATTTGGCTCATTAATTGAAGATCTCCGAATCTGCCCTTTATCCTACCTGGATTCATTCTGACCGTGCCTCTTCATTATCTCAATCAGGTTGAGATTCCCGTAGCTATTTACCCTGTGGGTATGCGATTCCGTGCCTCTTTGCCTCGTACCTCTTCATAGAGTCCCGTCCAATTGTCATGTTTTCATTGTTCCACATAGTCCGCTGAGTTATCGCAATTATTACACGTGTGAAGCTCTTTTTTACCAATACAGATAGTCCCCCCACTTACCATTTATTTATCGATTAATATTTGGTAAGTGGATACTCATTTATGGCGGGAATATTTTTCCGCCGCTTCACTCATAACATTGCATCCGTCTCTGAATGTAGGCGTTGCTTGTCACTTCCATTTAATGCTTGTGCCACGTGGCATTTCTGGATTTGTTCTGCAATTATTCAGCGCCTTTTAGGGATTTTTGCAGTTGCATCAGTCACGAAGTGACAACTTCAATTATGACTTTCACATCACTATTTTTTCCATTTTTTTACGGTCTCCTTCGAGTATAAATACCCATTTTCCTTTCTTTACTTTCATGAAAAACTTCTAACCCTTCATACTTCTTTTTGCATAGAATTTTTTTCTTGCCTTTGTAAATATGTCTTCTTCAAACCAATCTAAGAAAGTCATTAACGTAGATGATTTGACTCCCTCTTCTGCTGCGACGCGGAGTAGGAGAGGTGGTAGCCTTAGGAGTTTAGGTTCTACTCCCTCCATGGGTTCTTCGTCTTCTCATGTTACTCCCCCGTCTTCTTCCAGGTCTGCCATTTCTTTATCTTCTCCAAGGGCTAGGGCTTCTAGATCTTCTTCAAAAGGTAGAGAACTCAGTGAACCTCTGCGAGAGCCGGGGGTCGATGAAATAGTACCTGCGGAATTTTCTTTTGCTAGGGATAGTCAGGCCCTTAAAGATCAGCTTTCTTCAATGTCATCTCTTGACAGTGCTGACAAGTATCCTACCTAGATAACCGAGGCTTTGATACCTCTTGTGCATAGGGACTGTTACTTGAAGCCTGATTTTCCTGTTATCGTTCCCAATGGTAATCAAAGAATAACCTCTTACAAGACTGGGTATTCTTTCGTTTATACATATCCCTTTACATTAGGATTCAAGCCTCCCATCGACCCAGTTATCATCGAGTTTTGTCGATTCTTTAATATTTGTCTGGGACAAGTCGGTCCTCTCGTATGGCGAGTTGTTGCATGTCTTAGATATTTGGGTAACTTAGCTTTGGTCCCCTTTACCTTTCATCATCTCATTCAACTCTATTCTCCAATGTTGTTCCGCCAAGGGGTTTTCACTCTTGTGGCCAAAAATAAGAGGGTATTAGTGACTCCTGATGACGATAAAGATCGAGGGTGGTACCTCCGGTATGTTGTTGTCCCTACTGTTGGTTTAGTAGGTGAAGAAAATCGTCCCTTCCCTGAGAAGTGGAATCTTGCACGTGAGTACAATTTTGCTCACATTCCTTTCCTTTTGCTTTAGATATTTTATCAATATCGTAACTATTTCCTTTCTTTGCAGCAATCTTGGGAACCGTCGAGATTGTCTCCGGTTTTCGAGATTGGGTAGAAAACCTTTTGTTAATTGCTCCATTGGAATAACATTTGTGGAAATACCTCTCCGGGAGGTTTGGTTGGACAGAGTTAAGTCTCACGGTAAGTGAAGTTTTTTGTTTTTATTTCTTCCCTCCTTTGAGTTTTATTTGACCCTTTTCTTTTGACAGGATTTCCTGCTCGTGGAGTTTCTGCTGCATCCATGTCTGCTCCAAAGTTGTCCCTGGCAAAGGTCCAGAAGATCATTTCAGGCTCCTCTTCTTCAAAGAGAAAAGCAAGTGGGTCAAGGACCTTAGAAGAGGAGGAGGAAGAGGAGGGTTCCCTAATCCATAGGTCACACAGGAGGAAGGTGGTCAATGACGACGAGTCTGCACCTGTTATCAATCCTCATGTTACTGAAGCTGAACTATCTCCCCCTGAAGATGCTACTCCCTCTCCCGTGCGTGAATTAGTTGATCTCCTGTTCCTTGAAGGTTTTGGTTTTTTTGTTGATGAAGTTCCCCTTGCTGTTTTCTCCCCTCCTGCCCCTAAACAACTTGCCTCAGTTGCTCCTGCTTTAATCTCTGCTCCCTTGGCTATTCCCGCTCCTATTATTACTTCTGCTCCCGTGGCTTTTTCGGCCTCTCAAACTTCTATGACCGTTGCTCCATCATCTGTCCCGGCTTTCGTGCCTTCTGTTACAGAAGTAGGGTCTTCCAGTAGGGGGGAGATGAGGCAGGTGATGATAGAAGTTCCAGCAGTGGGCAACCTCTTTAAAGTCAGGCCAGGTTGACGTTTGGCTGAAGCCATTAATAGGACCAACTAAGAGAGCTAAGTTGGACAACCACAATTCCCTTACATGGGTAAATGAGATCGTGCACTCTTCTTTAAAGGTAAAATGTACTTTCTTTCGTTCATTCTGATAAACATTCTTGCCATATCTAATTATCTACTTTTGTATATCAATCTTGTAGGCACGAAGCTAATGAAGAGGGTTTCTCAAACGGAGCATGCAGCAAGGGATTTGCGTGTTGAGGTAGATAATTGGAAAGAGCATTATGAAAGCTTACAACTCGACATGGAGGCAGTGGAAGAAGAGAAGTGTACCTTGGAGTAGCAAGTGAGGGTTATGACAGCACAGTTGGCCGTTGATAAGGCGTCTTCGAACCAGGAAGGCAAGGATAAGAATGTCTTGGAGTCCTCATTCGCGGAGCAACTGTCCCGTGCCTCTGAAGAGATCAGGAGCCTGAAGGCCTTATTGGACCAGAAGGAGGAGTATTCTGGTGAACTTGTTCAATCGCTCACTCAAACCCAGGAGGACCTCCGCAACTCTTTGGAGAAGATTCAATTTCTGGAAAGGTCTCTTGCTCCTTTACAGGTCTCTCATGATGTTGGTGTGGCTGAAAGGGATGAATTAAGAGCTGAAGTTGAACTGTGGGAGAAAGATTACGAGGCTCTTGAAGACAAAGCAGTCGTCGATGTTAGCTGGGCTTATGAATTCTCGTCTTGACACATTGATGGAAATGGGCCAAGAAGGTTTTGACTTGGAAGCTGCAATTGCTAAAACCAAAGAGACCATTGAGAAGTCTCAGCAAAGTCAAAATCTTTCCTCCCCAGAGGTTGAGGTCCCAGCTGCTCGTGTCTCTTCATCCCAAGCTGATTCTCCTGCTAGTGAAGACAACCCCCCATCTGAAGAAGTTTAAGATCTTGGTTCTCTTTTTTTCTTTTTTCTTTGTATCAATTTGTGGTTACCCCAAGTCCCATCGGGGGTAAGTTTGGATCCTTTATGTCTCCAACTGACAACTTAGGGGCACCTAATGTAAAAATTTAATACGGCTTAAACTAAGTTAATACTTAGTTTATTTTGCCGTTAATATATCAATGCAAGCATGACTTTAGTTTCTTTTGAGTTTTTGTTTCACTCTTTAAGTCTTTTGCATGCTTTATTTTTGAGGTTTTAGTTTTACCTCTGAGTTTTGCATTTACAAAATGCTTATATTACTCGTACCTTTTCGTAATAGGCCCGATTTATAAAAGAGGGCCCTTTTTTATCAACACTTAATGAAGAAGACGTCTCAACTTCATAATGGTGTAACTATACAAAAGTGAGATAGGAAATTTTCACATGTTTTACTTTAATGATGTTTTTGAGAAAGTTTTTGTATTGGACTTTCGTAACATTTCACATGTATTTGCGTATCGTCTATAACTCTTTTTGTGACTGTTTTCTTTTAACAGATTTGGTATAACCTTGCTCACATAATTGTTTTTCTTTTGTAGCAGTTTTTTCAATTTAGTACAAGGGGATAACTGTTTTTTGTTTACAACAGTTTTAAATATAAGGGTATGAATTTTTACCCATAACTGTTTTTATTGATAACAGTTTACAAATGTATCCGAGGGTAATGTTGTTTCATCCGTAACTGTTTTCATTTATAACAGTTTTGGATATGTACAAGGATAATGATCTTTCATCCGTAACTATTTTCTGTTACAACAGTTTTTTGAATAAGTACAAAGATGTGCATTTCTACCCGTAACTAATATTTTGCCTTTAACCTGAGCATTTTGTTTTCATTTACGAACATGTTCTCGAAGGTTTTTTTAATCAGGCTTTGTGTTTTGTGTCTTTGGCTCTTTTGATTTTCCTCGTATCACTTAACTTGTTGGGTAGATGGATCTTCAAGCTCGAGCTTTGACTTTTTGATAGTTTTCTTTGCTTTGTCTTTGCCTTCCATACTGTATAGTCCCCCAAGTGTTTGAGCTTTGAAGAATGAAATCTCGAGCACTTGACTATTCCTTCCTTGTGGTCCTTTTCCTTAAAAGGAAAACATACGGGACTCGAAGGTATATAATTTTTAGATGATGACTGCTTAACCCTTTAAAACGTCCATCAGAAGGTTGTAACCCTATCCGGGTATTCAGTTACTTCCTCGTGTCTTTGTAGGTCTAATATCGACATCTGGTGATGGGTTAGCTTTTTGCCTATCATCTATAATGGTTAGTAAAACTTTGACTGTACAAATGTAAAATCGAAGCACGTCATTTCAAGTCCGTTTTACACCAAATTTCACAGATAAGTCACATAACATATATTAAACCTGCTCTGGGCTCCTGAACCATAATACGGGCCCGGTAACACGGTTTTCACATCAAAGTTCATTTTCAAAAACCTTTATTATTTTCATAAAACAATTTACTTTAAAAATTCATTTCTCGGGCTTGGGACCTTGGAATTCGATTCCGGGCATACGCCCAAGTACCATATTTTCCTACGGACCCTCGGGGACCTTCACATCACGGGTCCGTGTCCGTTTACCAAAAATGTTGACCAAAGTCAACTTTATTCATTTAATTAACATAAAATTCCATTTTCATCAAATTTCAACATACAGACTTCCCGGCTACATGCCCGGGTTGCGCACGTATATCGAGGTGAGATTAATAGAGGCTTTCGAGGTCTCGGAACACCGATTTAGCTAGAATTACTTAGGATGACCTTTTGGGTATATCACAGGGGAGTCCTATTGCCTCAAGCCAAAGTTAGACCAAACACTTACCTCAATTCCGCAGGCCACTTACTGCTCAATTATTGCTTTTTCCTTTGAATTCACCTCTAAATTGCTCGAATCTAATCAAAATTAACTTAATATCATTAACTAATGCTAAAGGAACTAAATTTATTGAAAATATAATTTCTCCTAAGCTTTTCTCAAAAAAAGTGAAAACCCGACCCCCGGCCTGCTTGGTCTAAACATGGGGTTGGACCAAATTACGTTTACCCATTAATTCACTAACCCAAATATGCTATTAGTTTTGAAATCCGACCTTAATTTGATATTAAAATTCAATTTTTACAAAACTCCCTAATTCTACCCAAAATTCTAGATTTTTACCATGAAAGTTCTTTGTTTTTGCTTTAAAAGCGATGCAAAATAGTAAAGAACTGAAAGAACAAGGTTTGGGATCGATTACCTATGAAATGGGGATGAATGTTGATTAAGAAAACTTGTTTTTAGGGCTGGAACTTCGAAAATTTGGAGAAGAAAGGGTTTTGCCCGTTTTTAACAGGTATTTATATTAGCTGGGCTGGGTAACTGTGCGATCGGGGATATAGAGGTGCGATCGCACAGGGTAAGGAAAAATTGTGCAGTGCGTTCGCATGGGGAGGGGTGAGATCGCACAGAGTATTGGCCTCCCCTCCCCTAGGCCTGATTTAAAGCAGTGCGATCGCGGGGGTTATTGTGCAATCGCATAGCACAGTCCAAGTGGTGAAGTGCGATCACATACCTGCTTCTGCGGTTGCACAGTACAATTTTTGGGACCCCTGGAGACTACACTATGCGATCGCGGTTATACCTATGCTATCGCATAGTACAAAAACCTGGACACCAGATATTGAAAAACCAGGAGTTATTTTCAAGTGTAAAACACCCCGTGGCCTATCCGAAACTCACCTGAGCCCTCGGGGCTCCAAACAAATCATGCACGCAAGTCTAAAAACATCATACAGACTTGCTCGTGCGATAAAATCATGAAAATAACATGTAAATCTATGAATTAAACCTCAAAACTCATTATTTTCATCAAAAACTCTTAAAGTTCATAATTTCTCAACCGGATGTCCGAATCACGTCAAACGAACTCTGTTTTTCACCAAATTTCACAGTTAGCCTTTTATTATCATAATGAATCTGTACCGGGCTCCGGAACCAAAATACGGACCCGATACTAATGATTTTAAATATTATTTCTTTTCTTTTATTCATAAACATTTCAGTAAAACAATTTCTTTCAAAAATTGATTTCTAAGGATTGGGACCTCCAAATTCATTTCCGGGCATACGCCCGAGTCCCAAATTTTACTGCGGACCTCCCGGGATCGCTGGAACACGGATCCGGGTCCGTTTACTCAAAATGTTGACCAAAGTCAACTTTTTTCAAATTTAAATTCTAAAAATCACTATTTCTCATATTTTCACATTAAAGCTTTCCGGTTTCACGCCCGGACTGCGCACGCAAATCGAGGTATTTAATTTTAGTCCTTTTATGGATATTAAGCATGGAACGGAGTCTAATTTTATAAAATGATCCCTTGTGTCTTCACAATCTCCGCCTCTAAAACACACGTTCTTCCTCGAACAGACATAGAAAATTACTTGAAGTGGAGAACAAGTGTGGGTATCTACTCTGCATGTATGACTCAGACTCCCAAGTAGCTGCCTCAACGGGCTGGCCTTTCCATAGCACTCGAGCTGAAGGAAAACTCTTAGATCTCAATTGACGAACATGCCGGTCTAAAATTGCTACCAGCTCCTCCTCATAAGTCAAGTATTTGTCCATCTGGACAGAGTTGAAATCTAACACGTGGGATGGGTGATACGCTCAAATTACACTTTTAAAATAGTGTAAAGCGGTCGAAGTCAAATATAATAACCCAACAAGGTTGGGGTCGAATCCCATAGGGAATAGGTGGGAAAATATCACTATGTTAGTGTGGTTCTTAACTCTAATCGAAATTCTATTCCGTTAGTGAACAAGAAGGTGGTGATTAATAGTCTATTATTTATAAGAAAGAGTAGTAACAATGAAAACTAATTTAGGTTGTAATTAATATGGGTAAATTAACCAAGGTTGTGTCCCCTTTCATGGAGTGTAATGCAAGTAGGTATTAATATGATATATTTCTAATGGGAAGTTCTTGATATGCAAATGATTCTTATGATAACTATCCTAGATTTTCCAATACTAAGATGGTATTTCCTCTTTATAATTTTTCCAAATGTAAAAGAGTTGCAATAAATCTGAATCATGTCTTGCAAAATAAAACCAACTTATTCCTAAGTGATTCTATTAAACGA